>RJWM01018114.1:22613-41759 GCA_004363535.1 Dasyprocta punctata | reverse complement strand
AAACAAAAACAAAAAAAAAACTGCAGCATATGTCTGTAGCAATTCTCCAAGATGAGTATTATTATTAAGTATTGCAAACATGTATTAATAAAATAATAAATCAAAATGCAATGACAGAAACAGTGCTGTCAACTTACTACCTCTAAACCCAAAGATTTACTGGTATTTCCTGACATTTCAGGAGACATGCCAAACTTGGCCTGTGGAGAAATTATATTTTTTCTTGCTTTTTCTTTTCTTTTCCTTTTGTTACCCCCTTTTGGTGGTCAGGGACTTCACACTGAGCTACATTCCCAGAGCTTTTTATTTTTTGTTTTGAGACAAAGCTTCGCCAAGTGCTTTCAGCATACTACTTGGGGGGCACTTGGCTGTTTACGTCACTACAGGACTCAAATCATATCCCCTGTGACAAAATCCCTGCCTTTCAATGACATCCAGAAAATGAGGTTTGACAAAGACGGGGACTCTTAGAAAGCAACGCTGTCAGTGGTTTATCTTCTACAAGGAAGGTGGAAAGTTAAAGCAAGGAATTCTGAATTTTTTTTTAAAAAAAGGAATTTTGAATATGTGATCAGGAAGGATTCTGAGGCTTAAGGTAAATTCTGAAAATACAGTGTGGATATTTGAGGGATAGGATTAGAGGTCTGGAGTTGAGAGGAAGAGTTGGATGAAATAAAAAGAAGGAAATGGCCTTTTGGTAACAGATAAGGCAGATTGTAAACAAAGGAAAAAAATTTTTTTTGTCTTTTTGAGACAGGGTCTCACTGTGCAGTTCAGGTGGGCCTTGAACTCATTAGGTAGCCCAGGCTGTCTCGAACTGACAACAATCCTGCTGAGTGCTAGGATTACAGGCGTGAGCCACCGTGCCTGGTTTAAAGGAGGAATTTTTGAGGGGGAAAGATAATTAGCTTTCAGGGCATGGATTGAAAGTTTGGTAAAATGGATACCCATGAATTTATGTCAACTCTGGAACAAAATGATCAAGGGTTTAGCGGGCGAGGAGGATGAGGGCAGTGTCATTTGGGGGTGGGTTGGGGAGGCAGAAAATGCCGGGTGAAAGACAGTGAGAAAAGAGTGTAGGCAAGCACAGATGCTTTAAATGTTGTGCCCTTTTCTTGTGCTTAAGACGCAAAATGGAGCACGTTCTAAGGGAAAGAAGATTCTTCCTAAATTCAGCTTGAGATGGTTATACAATATCCAAGCAAAGATGCCCTTCAGGTAACTGGGAGAAACTGCCTCAAGGGACAGCGTGTGGAAGTGAAGAAACAGATTACATGGGAATGGGAACGTGTTTGCTCACCCAGGGAAAAACTCTGCAAGTGGAAACCTGCAATGCAAATTTTGTTCCATTGGTTTTTTGAGGCAGGGTCTCGCTAGGTAGCTTAGGCTGGCCTTGAACTCACTATGTAGCCTAGGCTGGCCGCCAACTCGCAGTGATCCTCATGCCTCAGCCTCCCGAGTGCTGCATGCGCCACCATGTCCAACTTGGAATTGAAGGTGTGCTGAATGGTAAGAGATCAGCAGACACCCGATCATTAATGGAAGAACTAAAGCATGCCTGGAGAACAAACGCAATCAGGAAGGGAAAGCAGTAAAGGAAAGTGTGAGACTGAGAACTGTGCTTGAAAACTGAAGACCAAGCAGAGCCCACAAGAGAAGCTGTCGGTAGGGACCAGGGACGCTGGCTGGGACGCTAAAGGCACAGGAACATGTACAACGGTACCTACTGCACGGGCTTCGCGCAGGGTGAAGGCCCTCACGCCTGTCAAGCCCACGGAACTGTACCTGGTTCCCGACTCAGCAGCTCTCCCTACCCACGCCTGAGCCCCCTGCAAGCACCGCCTTGGTCTCCGCCCCCAAGTGAAACTGGAGATAGTAATGACTGTGCAGCGGGCTGTGAACCAAGATAGCCGGAAGGACTGTGAAAAACGTACAGCGCCGTATAAATAGGTATTATTATAGCCCCCCCACCCTATCATCAAAACTTAAAAGCTAACATCAGATCTTCTCGGTGCTTAGCGCTGCTACGTGGTGCACCATCCCGTCCGATCTTTAAAACAGTTTTAAGAGGCTGGGTACTGTTATTATCCCCATTTTCCAGGCCAGAATCGTCTACCACGGGAAGCCTGTGATTTGCCCAGAGCCACACAGCGAGCAAGCAACACGGGATCCAAAGTGCAGGCTCGTGCGAAGAGGCTCGCGCTCCAGCCCGAGGGGGCGCGCGACTGACCGGGTACACCTGCTAGAGACCTATGGAGTAAAAGAGCCCAATGGAAGGCCCAGCTCGGTGGGAAGGAGATGTGACTCTCCCGTTGTCATTATGAACCAGGCTGTGTGGTACAGCGGGGCCTGGAACTCACTGTGTAGCCCAGGCTGGTTTCGAACTCACGGCGATTCTCCTGCTTCAGCTTCCTGAGTCCTGGTATTACAGGCGTGCACCACTGAGTCCGGCTTGTGACTCAGAGCCGGAAGAAATACTGGACTTTTATTCCTTTGAGACAGAAAACTTTCTGAATGCCTGAATGCCACCGAGCACGGTGTCAGAGTCTGTCTGCTTGGTGTGGTCTGTTTTCCTCCACTTTTCCTAACCTTTGGTCTCTTCCTGCCCAAATGGGGTTTTGCTAACTTCCCCCACTTTCTGGCTTGGGGCTTAGGCAAGCCGAGCCCCGCGGGTCCTAGCTGATTGCGCCCCTGCGTTTCTGCCTGGGGAGCAAGACTCAGACCTGCCGGACCCCGCCCCCGCCCCCGCCCCGCCCCGCCCCGCCACGCCCACCTTCGAGGGCTGGTGAGCAACACTCCTCAAACTACAACTCCCAGAAAGCCAAGCGGCTGCGCGTGCGCACCGTGCCTGCCCTTTTCCGCGCAACTACACGTCCCAAGAAGCACCGTGTGCCGTTGCCTCCTCGCACTGCGCAAGAGCGGAACCGCGTGCGTTTCCGGCGTGCCTCTAGGCGGGCGCTGTTGGCAGTTGGTTTTGGGTCCTGTCCTGCGGGGCGTCGGGGTTTACTGGTTTGGGCTTGTGACTGTACAGGTGAGATAATAAGCTACAGGACGCAAAGGTCATTTCCTTGGGGCCTGGGCAGATTTCAGTGTCCGGGGTGTGACGTTCCCTAGGTATTTCGAGTTTACGTATTAACCGCCCCCCAGCCCGCCTTGTTTTCCCCAGGACAACTCTGTAGGCGAGGAAGCGGAAGTGCCTCCTCTTGACAGCCGAGAGCCGGACCTTAGGCTGTTGCCCGAGTCCAAACCCGGCGACCCCTGCTTTGCATCCGGATTTCAGACGCCGTTTTCTTGTTGACTAGGAGTGTAGGGGAGGAGGTATCTGCTTCCTTCCTTTTTCCCCTGGAGCAGATCAGGAGTGACGCAGGGGACGATGGGGAAATTAGTCCGTGGATAGCGTTCCTCTATTTAAGTCGTTCGTTCACCTACCATGTCTGTCGAGGTGGCTGCAGTTTGTAAAGCTCTGTTCTAGGACTAGAGGTAACAATGGCAAAGGAAAGTGCCCAATCCTGACCCGCTTCTAGGGGAAGATGGACAGCAAACATGTCCTGAGACAGAAGTAGGAAGAAAGGTAGAGAAAAAAAAGTGAGGGGAAGCAGCAGGTGGAGGGTTTGAAGCAGAAGCCTGACAGATGATTGGATCTGAAATTCTACTTGTGCTGCAGCTACAGCGGCCACCCTGAAAAGATGGGCGAGGAGGCCAGTGATGACAAGAAGCCCACGACCAAATTCGAGCTGGAACGAGAGACAGAACTGCGCTTTGAGGTGGAGGCGTCACAGTCAGTTCAGCTGGAGCTGTTGGCTGGCATGGCGGAGATCTTTGGCACAGAGCTGACCCGAAACAAGAAGTTCACCTTTGATGCTGGGGCCAAGGTGGCCGTTTTCACTTGGCACGGCTGCTCTGTGCAGCTGAGTGGCCGCACCGAGGTGGCATACGTCTCCAAGGACACGCCTATGCTGCTGTACCTCAACACTCACACGGCCCTGGAGCAGATGCGGAGGCAGGCAGAGAAGGAAGAGGAGCGCGGGCCGCGGGTGATGGTCGTGGGCCCCACGGACGTGGGCAAATCCACCGTGTGTCGCCTGCTGCTCAACTACGCAGTGCGCCTGGGCCGCCGTCCTACTTATGTGGAGCTGGATGTGGGCCAGGGCTCCGTGTCCATCCCTGGTACCATGGGAGCCCTGTACATCGAGCGGCCGGCAGACGTGGAGGAAGGTTTCTCTATCCAGGCCCCGCTGGTGTATCATTTCGGCTCTACCACTCCTGGGACCAACATCAAGCTGTATAACAAGGTCAGAGCTGGCGCTGTGGCGGGTGGAGGTAAGGGGTGCTCTCAGGATCCGCAGTGGGGAGAGTTTGGCAGCTAAACTTCACTTCCCACCCTTTCAGCTTATGGCTTCTGCTGCCCCATGATTTCAGAAAACACTGTTTCAAGTATTAGCCTGAGATTGCTCTACAGTTTTGTGGACCTATTAGTAATATATTAAATGCCCACATAGGACATAAAATAGGAAGCAGAAACAACATGAGATAAAAATTAAAGCTGGACATGGTGCTGCACTCCTGTAATCCCAGCATTCTGGAGACTGAGGCAGGAGGATCATTGTGAGTTCAAGGCTGGCTTGGGCTACAACTCGAGCCCAAGACCAGCCTGAACTACACAGTGAGACCCTGTCTCAATAAGACAAAAACAAAACAAAACAAAACATAAAAATAAATAAATAGGCTGGGCGTGGTGGTGCATACCTTTAATCCCAGCACTCAGGAGACTGAGGTAGGAGGAGTATTGTGAGTTCGAGGCCGACTTGGACAACAACACATGCGCAAGGCTGTCCTGAGCTACATAGTGCGACCCTGCCTCAAAAAACTAGGGCGGGGAGTTTGGCTCAGTGGCTTAATCCCTGTCTGGAAGGTGTGAGGGTGTGAGTTTGATCCCTCGTACCACAGAAAAAAAAAAAAAAAAAAAAACCTAAAAAAAAAATAGTAAATACATGTAGTCAAAACTACATGGATTGCCGGGCGTGGTGGCGCACAGCTTTAATCCCAGCACTCAGGAGGCTGAGGTAGGAGGAGCATTGTGAGTTCGAAGTCGGCTTGGGCTACAACGCGAGCGCAAGGCCGGCCAGAGCTACACAGTGTGACCCTGCCTCAAAAAACCAGGGCCGGGAGTTTGGCTCAGTGACTTAAATGCCTGTCTGACAGGTCCAAGGTTGTGAGTTCAATCCCTGGTGCCACAAAAAAAAAAAAAAAAACCCCAAAAAACTACAGGGATTAAAATTGTAATTCGAAGCCCAGCATGGTGGCACACGCCTGTAGTCCCAGCACACAGGAGGTTGAGGCAGGAGGATCACTGTGAGTTTGAAGCCATCCTGGGCTACATAGTCCAAGGCCAGCCTGAAGCGTCTTTTGGGGGCTGAGCGTGTAGGTCATGGCAGAGCACCGGCCTCGTGTGTGTGTGTGTGTGTGTGTGGTGGGGGGTTCCAGGGTTCGGCACCCATCCCTGCGGAAGTCCGCACACAGTAAGCCGTTTCTCTTCCACCCAGTACCACTTAAAGAGGGACACAGTAGCCACTGATCAGTCCAAATTTTTCCCTCCTCTCCCTGGTCAGGGGTTTTCTGTGTTCATCTTGGTGCTTTCGTTGCAGATTACATCTCGCTTAGCAGACGTGTTTAACCAGCGGTGCGAGGTGAACCGGAGGGCGTCTGTGAGTGGCTGTGTCATCAACACGTGCGGCTGGGTCAAGGGCTCGGGGTATCAGGCGCTGGTGCATGCGGCCTCTGCCTTCGAGGTGGACGTGGTTGTGGTGCTGGACCAGGAGCGACTGTACAACGAGCTCAAACGGGACCTGCCCCACTTTGTGCGCACTGTGCTGCTCCCCAAGTCCGGGGGTGTGGTGGAGCGCTCCAAGGACTTCCGGCGTGAGTGCCGGGACGAGCGCATCCGGGAGTATTTCTACGGCTTCCGGGGCTGCTTCTACCCCCACGCCTTCAATGTCAAGTTTTCCGACGTGAAGATCTACAAAGTGGGCGCCCCCACCATCCCCGACTCCTGTCTGCCGCTGGGCATGTCACAAGAGGACAACCAGCTCAAGCTGGTGCCCGTCACCCCGGGCCGGGACATGGTGCACCACCTGCTGAGCGTGAGCACGGCCGAGGGCACGGAGGAGAACCTCTCGGAGACCAGCGTGGCGGGCTTCATCGTGGTGACCAGCGTGGACCTGGAGCACCAGCTGTTCACCGTGCTCTCTCCGGCGCCCCGGCCGCTGCCCAAGAACTTCCTGCTCATCATGGACATTCGGTTCATGGATCTCAAGTAGAGGTGGGCAGCAGGCTGTGCGCGCCCTCTGCGGCGCGGGCCCATCTTCCAGAGGCAGACGGGCTGCCCCGGAATCAGCGCAGGGGAAGCACATATTCTGCCTCCGAATCAGACCCTTCCAGTCTGGAGCCAAAAGAGGGGCCATGAAAGTGTAACTGCCTTTATGAGATCACCCGAGATGCCCTTCAGAACTCCTTAAGACCCCGGAGAACTTCATCTTGTTCTGGTGCTTCCATGTGGCTTGCTTTTGATTACCACTTCATACGCAGTAGACAGGACTGGCTGTCTTACTGATTCAGGACAAGAGTGTGAATTGGAGGGGTTCTTTTCAATAAATTTCAAATTAAAAAATTATTTTAATATGTTTGCTCTACCATGGAAGTGTAATTAAAAAACTTTTCTCAGAGTTGCAGAAATGTTATTGAAATGATTTATTGATCAAATGCTTAGAGAAGGGAAAAATTGAGAACCTACCTGTGAGCCAAGTAGGGTTTATGATATCACCTTCCCTTCCTCCTGCCCTTCCCTGCTTTTTTTGTGGGTTTTTTTTTTTTTTTTTTTTTTTTTTTTTTTTTTTTTTTTTTTTTTTTTTTTTTTTTTTTTTTTTTTTTTTTTTGTTTGTTTGTTTGCTTTTTTAGACAGGGTCTTACTATGTAGTGCAAACTGGCCAGGAACTGACTTACATAGCTCAGGCTGACCTCAAACTCATGGCGGTCCTCCTACCTCAGCCTCCCGAGTGCTGGGATTACAGGCCTGCGCTGGCTTCCTTTCTTTGTTTTGGTTGCTTTGAACCAAGGTCTAGCCCAGCCCGACCTCAGACTTGTGGAGCTCCTCCTGCCCCATCCTCAGTGCTGTTATTACAGGCTTTTCAAACAACCAGCTGATTCCCTATTCTTCAGTAAATAGGTAAATAATAGATCTGTTGTCAGTGCCGATTATTCCGAGGACTTAAGGCTGCTGATAATCTTTGGATGAGATCTCGGATCTCATTTCCTAGAGATGGTTCATTTTCTCTCTTGCAGTTACCTTTCAGGCTGTGTGTTTAGAACCAGGTCCTAAGTCAAAGAATAGCTTGAACCTTGAGGTGGGTAAAGGCTGTGACAGCCCATTCTTTTTGCTGTCTTGTAGATGACTGTTGGAATACCTACTTTTGGACTTGGGTAATAAGTACCTGACACCTTTCATCCATGCCTCCTTAGGAAACTTACTTTTTGTGGTGCTGGGATTCAGCACGGGCATGGTGCTGCTCTTTGCCAGGAACCATCCTCGGAGATGAGAGACAAAATTGTGTGTGTCTTCCAGTGAAGAGTAGGCAGATTTAACAAGGTAAGTGCTAGGCAGGGACCTGACTGGCGACAGCAGACAGCAAGGCTGAGCCTACGTGGTCAGTGAAGACCCCTCTTGTTTTTTTCCAGTACTAAGGATTGAAGACAGTGCCACCACCAGCCCTTTTTATTTTGAGGCAAGGTCTCTGAGTCACAGAATGCCCAGGCTGGGCTTGAACCTGTGTCCGAGTGGCAGGGTCAGGCCTGCACCACCACGCCCAGCTGGCAGACCGGGAAGGCGAAACGACTGCAAAGCTGTCCTGGGGAGGAGACGACCTGAGGCCCTCCGAGCAGTGTGTTGAGTTTAGTAAGAGAAGGAAGCGGCAGAGATGCGGCTGGGGCGTGGCGGCGCCCGCCTGCCTTTCCAACACTGAGAGGCTGAGGCAAGAAGATTAGGAGCCCGAGCACAGCCTGGGCGTTCAGCCACGTGGCAGGATCCTGTCTCCCAGGGAAATGCAGAAAAGGGCTGGGGATGTAGCTCAGTGTGAAAGCCTTGGGTTCAAAGCCTAGGAACAAGAGGGCGAGGCTTTTGTAAATGAGGGTGAAGAACAGATTCGGTCCTAGGAGCGGTGGGAGACCATCGGAGAGCAGAGCGTGTGGAGAGCAGAGCGTGTGGCGGCCGAGGCCGAGGAACGACGTGACCTACTTTACACTTTGAAGAGCTCGCTGCCGTGCGGGGGCAGGGGGAGCGGCAGCCCAGCGGTGAGGGCACAGGCGAGGACGCTGCTGGGTTAGAGTCCACGTGTGAACTGCGGGGGGCTGGATGACAGCGGCCTAGGCGGAGCGGTGGGTGAGGGTTGCTGTCACTCTTGGGCTATTTTGGAGTTCAGAGACGGGGGTCTCACCATGTACCCAGGCCGGCCTTGAACTCCTGATCTTCCTGTCTCAGCCTCTGGAGTGCTGGGTGATACTGGCGGGTGTGCCCCGCCATGCCCTCACTGGAATATTTAGAAAGTAAAATGGGTAGGACTTGCGGATGAGTAACAAGGAAAAGAAACTAGAATCCAAGGTTTTTTAAAAAAATGGAAACAAGGGCCTATTTTTAATTTTAGCAACTAGATCAGTTGTGACTGAGGAAACTGAGGGAGGGAACAGAATACCAGGAATGTCCCGGCACTGTTCAAGTTCTAGTTGGGATGGAACAAATGGCTTGGATCTGAAGGTGCAGAGCCCCTGGCCTGTGGAGGGGTTTGGACTGTGGAAATGGAAATGAGGAGGAAGCTGATATTGGAAGGAAGTGGTCAAGCAGGTGCTTGGGATGTGCTGGAAGCAACGGAGCCCTTCCCAGCATGCACTGGGCCTCAGCTTGCTCCCAGCATGCACTGGGCCTCAGCTTGCTCCCAGCACTGGGGGTGGGGAAAGGCCAAGCACAAGGGGAGCCGGGTGGGGGACGTCACTGTGTGTCTCCACGCACTGATGTGCCTCGGTGCTCCCCTTGGAATGATGGGGACAGAAGCCCCCCTGAAATAGACGGAAGAGGTGATACTGACTCAGGAAGTACGGGGAACTACAGATAAATGTTTTAAACACTCTAACTGGGTGTGGTTACTCATTCCTGGAATCTCAGCACTCTGGAGGCTGAGGCAGGAGGCTCACCATGAGAGTTAGTCCAGCTGGGCTACATAGCCAGACAGCCGCTCCCCCTCAAAAACAAAAAACTTTGTTAAAGATAAGGGTATTGGGGCTGGTGATTTAGCTCAGTGGCCTAAGCACCTGCCTAGCAAGTACGAGGTCATGAGTTTGATCCCCAGTACCAAAATAAGAAAAAAAAAAAACTAAAAAATAAAAAAATAGGGGTATGGTGTGGTAGGAATATTCATTAAGCCTTTTGTTTATTTATTTTTTGGAACTTGATCTCAGGACCTCACACTGTGCCACTGAGCTATATCCCCAGCCCTGTGAAGCCTTTTCTTTCTTTCTTTCTTTCTTTTTTTTTTTTGCGGCACCAGGGATTGAACTCACAGCTTCACGCCTGCCAGACAGGTGCTTACGCCACTGAACCAAACTCCTGGCCTTAGTTTTTTTGAGGCAGGGTTGCACTATGTAGCTCAGACCGGCCTTGTGCTCCTGTTGTAGCCCAAGCCGGCCTCGAACTCACAACGCTCCTCCTACCTCAGACTCCCGAGTGCTGGGATCAAAGGTGTGCGCCACCATGCCCGCCTTCCCCTGTGAAGCCTTTTCGATAGTGTTGTCTCTCAAAGACTCTAGATGGAGAGAAATGAATGATGAGTATGTGTTGTGCACTTTTTTGTGTGTATGTTTTAAATTTTTCACATATCAAAAGAAGTGTTAGTAAGAAAATGCAGGAGGATGGGATCCAGGGCACAGAGGAAAGACCGTCCTGTAACACAGGCAGAGACCCCACCAGCCAGCCCCAAGCAGCCCTTTCGACAAGCACAGGAGGGTACAGGTACCAACAGCTCCCCACGATGAATGGCATCATTACATACTACAGATACATACTAATAAAAATTCAAAAATGAGGACAGAAGGGGAAACATAAAGAGGCCTTAAAGAAATGAATGAATACATTCATTGGTGGTTGAGGGGTGACAAGGGCATTCATTCCTCTCTGATTGTTGGTTTGAACTAAAAGTGACCCTGTGGTTTGCCAGGTATAGGCATGGGAAAATGCACGTGCAAGAGATTCGAAAAAGCACAGCCAGCCAGATGTGGTGGCAGAGGCCTGTGCTTCCAGCACTGGAGCCTGAGGCAGGAAGGTAACAGTTCAAGGCCACCCTTCCCTATATGTGAATACCTTGTCTCAAAAACAAAACAAAAGCGTTGTGAGTTCGAGGCCGGCTTGGGCTACAACGCGAGTGCAAGACCGGCCTGAGCTACATAGTGCGACGCTGCCTCAAAAAAACCAGGGCCGGGAGTTTGGCTCAGTGCCTTAAGCACCTGCCCTGGCAGGCGCGAGGTTGTGAGTTCAATCCCCGGTGCCGCAAAAAACAAAACAAAACAATGGGAACGGTGGCACGTGCCTGTGATCCCAGCACTTGAGAGGCTGAGGGAAACTGAGGCAGGAGGTTCACCATGCATTCAAGGCCAGCCTGGGCTAATAGAAAGATCCTGTCTCCAAAAAACAAAACCAAATATAGACGAAAACACTTGAAAATTATCAGGTATTCATAGACATATCAAAACAACATTTTTAATACCATGATCTGCATATTTTCTGTTTTAGGCTAGATTTCACTCTAGACTACTACTTAGAAGTGTCTAGCAGTTTAAACCTTATGTTCTATCAAAAATTCTTTCCAAGATACACTTTGCCTGATCCGAAGGAAAACTGGATAAGGAAACTGACTCTCTAAATGTTGCAATAGTAATTATGTCTCGGTGAAAAAAAGCTGGGACAGTTCGGGAGCCTATGGCCCCGTGAGCCCAGGCACAGTTGTTGGGAGGTGAAAGGCGGGGGGAAGCCATCTGTCTTTTTCCCTGAGCCCTTTTCCCCAACAGACATCACGATACCCATAGGTTCTCCATTGAAGTGGAAAAGTAAAAATGCCCTATTTGTGAAGTGGAGGAAATGAAAAATCTTAACATCTAACAAAAAAATGAAGTTTGATTTCATTTTAGGAAAACGATTTAGAGGTCAAAAACACTCGATGTAAATATTCTACCGCTAGCACTACTTAAATGTATCTTTTGTACTATCTGAAAGTTTTTAAAAATACTAACAATAACTCTCAACTATGTTGCAATAAACACTGGGTTGAGGCCCATAGCAAGAATGAATTAGAACTTAAGTCAGGCATGGTGATGCATGCCTGGAATTCCAGAACGGAGGCTGAGGCAGGAGGATCGGCATCAGTTCCTGACAAGCCTGAACTACATACCAAGGCCCTTTCTCAAAAACCCAAAACCAAAACAACAATGAATTAGAATTAATACTAACAGCCACCACAGAGAAGGAAGTAAGCAGGGCCCCAGGAAACCGGCAGATGCCTCCTTCCCCTGGCTGCCGGATGCTACAGAGGCAGGACCACAGTCACACCTACAGCCCCAGTCCCGACCCTGGAAACCAGGCCGAGTGCGCACAGCAGGACGGAGGTAGAATCCGTTCTTTCTCGGGGCTGTTACATAACCGCCGGCGCTGCTGTCGGACGGGAAGCGGCCCGAGCTGCGCTAGGAGGGTGCGTACATGTGGCATCGCCATGGGCTCCGCCGCCCTCCCGGGCTAATTAGGGCAAATTGCCGCGCCGTGATCTTCGGGGACTCGGCCAGCAGCAGCTCGCCAGGGACCGGAGCTATTCTGGAGAGCCGCGGCTGCGCGGCCGGGAAGGCAGCGCAGAGCTCTGCAGACCCCTCGCTTCAAGCCCCTCGCCCGCCCGCCGGCTCCCGGGCCCTGCCCTGCGCGGCCTCCCAGTCCTGTCCCCTTCCAAGTTTGAGCCGCAGCCCAAAGCGTTCAACACCCAGAAATCATGATGAGTCCCGGGCGCTTGACAACCGGACTAATGCAACCAGGTGTGTTAAATAAAGTTTACGCCATTTAAAAAAAAAAAAAAAAAAAAGGTGGCGGTGGAGGGCGGCTTCCTTAGCCTACACGCAGTTGGCCGATGAGTGAAGGGGCGGAGCAGGAAGACGCGGCGGCCCGTCCGTAATTGGCTATGCTAGAAGCCAGTCTGGACCATACCACTTTTATTGGGGGGGATAGCTGGTAAATTTGAGAGCGGCCCTTGTTTCGGAGTAGTTCGAGTACACACGAACACTTTTTAATAATTTAAAGTTTCTGCTTCGATACCGCAAGAGTGCAAAATAGGACGCAGGAGCAGGGAGGACTCGCTCAGCTATTTTCCCATTCCCCACTTCTGCGCAGTTGGCCAGCCTTCCTCGCCCAGTTGTCCGCGGAACTCAGCGGCCCTGCGCGCGCGCTCCCGCCGCCCTGCGTGCTTACGGCGCTGTACCCCTGCAGCCAATCAGAACGCGAGGTCGCCGCGGTCGCCGGCGTTCGCGCGCACGCACGGGAGCGGCGTGGAGGTGGGGGCCGTGGTGAATGAGAGAGTGAGCGGAGGCTGGCGCGGCGGCGCGAGCCTCATGAATGAGAAGAACGTGCCCCGCGCTAGACGCCGCGCGCGCCCGGGCCGGGGAGCCAATGGGAACGCCGGGAGGACTCGAGCCCTGGCACTGAGGGTCGCGGTCGCGCGCCGGCACGAAGGCGAGCGTCGCGAGCGGGAGCGCGCAGGAGCGGGGCGGGCGTGGAGCGTGCGGGGGCCGCGCGCTGCCTCTTCTCTCAGCGGTCGGACGGCACTGCCGGGAAGCGGCGGTGACAACGACGGCGGCGGTGACGGGCGCCGCGCCGCGGGTGAGTCCCGGGGACGCCGGCCCCTGCCGAACCGGAAGTGCGGGCCGGGGAGGTGGGAGGGGAGAGTGACCTCTAGGGAAGGGGGACCGCGGAAGGGGGTCGAGGGCCCCGTCCTACTCGCGGGCCCGAGGCGGGCGGGCGGACGGCGGGTCGACGCGGGGTCCATGGCCGCTGGCCCGAGCGGGTCTCCGCGCCGGGCACTGGCCGCCGCCCTGCCGCCCCCGGCCCGCGCCGGGCGGTGCTGTCCCCTCCCGGGCCCCGCCGCCCCGGATCTCTGCGTCCGGCCCGCGGGGTGTCCCGCTCCGCCGGACCGGTCCGGACCTGCTCGGGCTCCATCCTGTTACCCGGTCCCGGCCGCCGTCCGCTCTTCCCGACCCCCGCCCGGGCCCGGGGCTCTGCCCGAGTACTTGGCACTTTCACAGGCGGGGCTCCACGGTGGTGGCCGCGTTTCCCCTATAGGAATCCCTTGCGGGGCAGGGGCTGAAAGCGTTTGCCCATTTGGCCGAATGAAAACGCCGAGATGAGAAGTGAGGAAGTGACTTAGAAGTTATTAAAAGCACTTCTAGGATCATATATATGTTATGGCCGAAGCCATTTTTCTGCCTTGGATTTTCACTTCCTGGTTAATGCCGCCTTGTCCAGGTTAATCCTACATTTGCGTCCCCATCTTTGTGTCCCAGTACTCCGCTGAACTGTGTCAAAATCTGTTTTCCCACATTCTGTAAAAGTGGTTTATAAGATTTATATTGTTATGCACTTTGCTACGTAGGTCTATAATGATAATACTGAAATTAAACTTCCGGCTAGCTTTGATGCCTAGTAGTGGCTTTATTGTATGGCCTCTGGAATTCTGTGTAATCAGAGTTACCGTATTGTAGTATTATGCTAATTTATTTCAGCAAGCCGGTGCTCGTGCTGTCAGTGGTACTGCGCCTATACATTCGATTATTTAAGGAAGTACTCATTTTAAACCTTATTAGAAGCCTTCAATCAAAAAAATTCAGAGACACTGAGAAACCTGCAAACAGGGACATCTTTGGAACTCTGCTTTTACTTACAGTAGCAACTGTTTTGTTTGGTTGGCCTTTTTTTTTTTTTTTTTTTTTTTGATACAGAGTTTCACTTTGTAATTCAGGCTAGTCTTGAACTCAGTATGTAGCACATGCTGGCCTGGAACTTGTGGCCATCCTGTGTCAGCGTCCCAGTGCTGGGATTACAGGTGTGCGCATTCTAATAATCTTAATAGTTTTTTTTTTTTTTTTTGCGGCACTGCAGATCGAACTCACAACCTTGCACCTGCCAGACAGGCACTTAAGCATTGAGCCAAACTCCCAGCCCTAGTTTTTCGAGGCAGGGTCACACTATGTAGCTCTTAGAAGTTACTAAAAGCAGTTCTAGGATCTGCTATCTGCAGCACACCCTTGTGCTAAGTCTTGGGGTGTCTTTCTGTCTAGTAGGTTCTTAGGTTTTATATATCCCGCAGCCATCTCAGATTCTCGTATTGTTTGTATCTCAGGATTGTCCTCCCAAAATTTCATAGCCTTTCTTGACTTCATGGTACTATACCAATGTACAGTAGACCATGTACAGTTTTTCTTATAGAAATAGAACTGAAATAATGTATGGTGTCTAAACGATACTCTAGATCAAATAGGGAAACCTTTGTTTTAATAGTACATATACAATTCAAGATTTTGCCTTTTTTTTTGTTAACAAAGTTACTTAAGGCCTAAACTCAGAAAGCTGGGCTTCATTCCTTGTGGAAACTGAGGATTAAATAAGTCTGAAGCTAGGGACTAGAGAGGTCCTGTGTGTTTGAGCGCTGTAGTAATTTCTTGTGTCTCTGGGACTTCACAGCTCTCCAGTTGGTGTTTGGCCTTCTGAACCTTGTTGTTCTGGGTCGGGGAGTGGATCTTGAAGGCAGGCGCCTGGGCCTTCCGTGAATTCTAGATTCATTTATGTTTTGCTCTCCAAATCTTCTGATATGTTTAATCCTGCCTTTGGTTTTAGGTAGTAGACTGCTGAGGGAAATGAAACTGCGTTCTGTTAAAATTCTACCTCGAGTAAAATGTCTGGTCTGCAGGTCCAGGTTGTTCTCTTCGGGCGTTTAGTGAGGTGGCTGAGGAGGTGGACAGGGCTTGTGTCAGCACAGGGCTGGGACCGGCCCGCCTGCCTCTCAGGTGAGTCAGTGGAATGGCCTCAGGCTCTCCAGCCCTCAGTTCCGCGAGTAGGATAAGGGACTGTGTCACCAGATAATGGAGGTAGAGTGCTTTGAGATCCTCAGATGAAAAGCACCTTATAAAATCAAGTTGCTGGTATTATTTTGCTACTGTCATCAACAGGAGTAATTGTTACTTTTAATCATACTGGGTTGGGTGGGGCTCAATTTACTTCCTACTAGGCCAGTGGAGAAATACACAGCTGTAGAATTGGGAAGAAAAGGACCAGTCCCCATGGTGAATCTAGTTCCTCTCAGAGGGCATTTTATCTTTAGCCCCAGAGTGTTTCTCACCCAGCTCCTTTAGTAGGTGATTCTGGAAGGCCTGAAATTAGGCTTCTGCCTCTTCAGGGCTATAGCTGCAAAGCATGAAGGGGTTAGAGACACACACAGAAAGAAAATGAGATTTGTCCTAATTTTAAGGTTACACTTTTCACTATAGCCGCGAATACTCTTTTTGTGAAGGAGCGATCTCTGTTCTAGGACTGCCCCTCATGCTGGGTTCTCGTTCGTTTTTACATTTTGCTTTTCGCATGCATGGTATTTGTCACAGGTAAGATGGGCCCCTTGGAAGAGCCAGTCCTTTGATGACCTTAGGCCAGGTAAACCTTTGTTCTCCTCCTTCCCGTCCTGTCTCACGTGCACAGAAGGAAGAGGAAAATCATTTTCTTTCAAAAGGAACTTTTTAAGCGAGTAGCCTGTGGGTTGGGCCTTGGAAATGCTGGAAGACTTACTTGGTAAACACTTTGTTTTTCTGCAGGTGAGGCACCATAGCGCGGCTCAGCTCTGCTTCTGCGAAGACGGAAGATCCGAGACCTTGAGAAGCCTGGAGACGGGGCCACCTCTGGAGCTCTGCCTTTATCCACAGCGGCCTGTTAGAGTCTCCTCAAGTGGAAGCTGTACTGTGTCCTGTTCTGCTTGCTGGGAGGGACATGGCATCACGGATTTTAAGTTCTCCTTCAGTTTTGCATGAACTCTATGGGAAACAGAGCCCTTAAAAGGGTCAGGAGTAACAGGAAGAGACTGAAGACGGTCAGGCTCGCTGTCTGCCCTCCCCCTGGAAAGCAAAGGATTTACAACTCAGCCCTAGCACAGCTGTTGTCCAGGGTTGGCCAACAAGAGAGAAATAAATAAAATTAAGGCCCCGGTGCCAGACGGCAGGCCCTGGTGAAGTCAAGGTGTGGGAGTGGCGGCCCCAGGAAGCCGGCCCAGCAGGGACAAGGGCCACAGTTAGACGAGCTCCTCTTGAATGCTGCTGGGGCCCTGGCTTCGATTTGAGTCAAGAGGAGGCAGGACGCACCTGTCGGCGCGCTGGCCGTGAAGCTCCCGCTGGATCCACTGGGGATTCTGGGCCGAGCTGACACCCTTTTCTCCTGAGGCCCCGCCTCGTCATTGCACCGGCCCCGGTGCCCCTGATTGCCCACCTCGGCCACCTGTGCCTCCCGCGGCCTGCGGCCCCGTCCCCATTTCCAGGCTGCCGCACTTGGATCTGGATCTGACCTGCCCCCAGCCTCGCCCCTCCCGTGCTCCGGGACCGTGAGCCGCAGGGTGCTGCCTTGGCGTCTCCGGCCTCCCCGGGTTGGCGCCCTCTCCGCCTCCCCGCGCCCGTTTCCTGCCTGTCCTCCGCCGCGCGAGCCTGGGCTATGCGGCAGGGCAGCTCTCCCTTCCCAGCTCCACCATGCCCTCAGAGTCTGGAAAGAGGTTCAAACCCAGCAAGTACGTCCCGGTCTCCGCAGCCGCCATCTTCCTAGTGGGTGCCACCACCCTCTTCTTCGCCTTTACGTGAGTTTCTTCCGGGGTGGGGGGCGGGGGCATGGGGGCTCGGGGACGCTTTGGCCCAGCATCCTGGGAGGTGGAGAGGGCACTGTCCCAGGTTCTGGGGTCTGCAGAGCCGAGTGACTGGGCCCTTGGCATGGGACACAGGTGAGCGCTGTGAACAGAGATCTTACTTCCGGCTTTGTTACTCGCTGGCTGCCTGGGGCTCTGCTTCCCCGGCTCCCTGCTTGCAGCGTTTCCTCCCCACTCCCTCATTAGGTAGGTGAAGGAGGTGGGAGGAAGCCACCAGAGAGGCGAGCTCAGTTTAATCGGTCGGTCCTGTGGGGAGGAGGAGATGAAAATCTCCACTTGCGGTGGGTTTTCCCCAGATGTCTGGAGCTGCGGGCCGGGGCTGCGAAGCACGCTGGAGGATTTCAGAGGCCGCGTCAGGCACGCTGCACCCCCGAGATGGTGCGGCTCAGGGCTGCTCAGGTCGTCTTTGTTTCCCTTGTTCCTGTACTGGGGGATTGAACCCAGGGCCTCCATGCTTAGCTACAGCAACAATCCCTCTTTAATTATTTTCTGAATTTTGAGACAGGGTCTTGCTAAGTCACTGTGTTGCCCAGACTGGACTTGGACTTGTGCTCCTCCTGTCTCAGCCTCCCAGGCTGTGGGAATTCCAGGTCTGCCCTGATGGTGTGCCCCATACCCTGCTTTCTGTACTCTTCTGTAAGTGTCAAGGCCCAGAGAAGTGAAGTCCTCTGGGAAAGAACGCTCGCTGTGCGAAGCGCCCCGGGTTGGTCCCTGCAGAGGGGAGAGGAGCTCCCATTCCTCATTTGCTTTGGGCAAAGCAAGAGGCCCGGGAGGAGGCCCTGCTTAGGCTCGAGAGCCTGCGTCGTCCCCAGCTCGCACCTCCAGACTCGCTCGCCTGCTCGCTGCTGTCCTGGTGGTGCTACAGGTTGGCGGTGTGGAAGTGGACCTGTACCGGTCCTTCGAGCTTTAATCCGTTGACTCACCGAGTTAGCACTCTAGCCGCAGCTCTCAGAGGGATCAGAACATGCTGGCTCTTCCGGAAAGTTCACCGTGATGTGATTCCAGCTCCAGTCTCATTATGAGGTGCTGCCGAGCTGCGCCAGGTTGCTGGGGAGAAGGAGAGACTGAAGTGACAGGCAGCGACAGAGCCTCAGTGAGGCAAACTCGGTGGTGAGGACGGCTCCCCAGACCGTCAGTCTGTAGGTGGAGGAAGGAGAGTGTTGCTGGTGGCCTTCTCTCCGGTTTTTAAACAGGGGAGCATGAATCCTTCCCGGGGCCCAGCGTCGCCCACTTCTCACTTCCTCCTGCAGGGCAGAAGTCGTAGCTGTTTTGGCCCCAGCTCTGGGTCCTGCCCATCCCTGCCAGGCCCCTCAAGGATCTGAGGTGGCCCTGCTCCTCTCTATCTGACTTCTGTTTCCTTCCTTATCTTTTTCAGTGTGTCCAGTATCCTGTCCGCCTCTGTGCACTGACTACCAGTGAAGAGGTGTAAACCTCCGTGTCAGGACTTGTTTCTGCACAGTCAGACTCCCGGCCACCGGTCGTTGCTAGGTGTCTCCATGCTCTTGTGCAGTGTGGGGCTGGGCCGGCAGGGTACCCTGGGTCTGTGACACCTCGGCCTGCTCGACTGGGTGGCTCTGCTGGCCTCAAGAGGCAGAGGCTTGGGTGAAGCCAGCGGACTCAGGAGTGAGTGGCAGTTGTCCTTCAGGGCCTGCAGAGTCCTTGTTCTTCACTTGCTGATCTGGAACCATCGCAGTGCTTGGCTGGTTCTACCAGTTTGCCCAAAGAGCTGTACGGACACAGGCATCCTCTCAACTGACAGCTGAAGCTACCTAACCTACTTTTCTCATTCTCTGGTGCCAGTAAAATAGGGGCCCTCCTCCCTTCTGTGGTCTCACTGCCCCAGGGAGAAAGACCTCGGAGATGTTTTCCTTTTTTTTTTTTTGGTACCAGGGATCGAACTCACAACCTCACGCCTGCCAGGCAGGCCCTTAAGCCAGTGAGCTAAATCCCCAGCCTTATTTTTTGAGACAGGGTCTCACTATGCAGTTCAGGCTGGTCTTGAACTCACAGTGATCCTCCTGCCTTAGCCTCCCACGTGCTGGGATTACAGACGTGCGCCACCATGCCTTTGGAGATGGTTTTCTTACTAGGTTGTGTTTTTTTTTTTTTTTTTTTTTTTTTTTTTTTTTTT
>RJWM01018114.1:0-22513 GCA_004363535.1 Dasyprocta punctata | reverse complement strand
GGTTGTGTTTGTAGCACGTAATACATCATTACATTCATCTTGGTTCAGAGGAAGTTACTGACTCAGTTTACTTTATTTTTGGGAGAGAGTCTTGCCGTGTAGTTCAGGTTGGTCGGGACTCCCTGTGTAGCTCAGGCTGGCCTTGAACTCACCACCATGCCTGGCAGCTGACTCAGTTTAGAGCTGTTCCTCTGAGTCACAGTTAGAAGAGCCTTGTGTCTTGGATGAAGCTCTCACTGGCGTGCGTTTCTGGCTCTTGTCCTTCCTGACGGCTCCCTGCCCACCCCACGGAGGCCTGAATGCCCTGGTGGTCCTCTCTCCCTTCGTGCCACGCTCACCTTTCTGCTGGCCCGTAGCGTCTTGAAGCATATGACTGGGCCGAGGTGCCGTGACTCTCGGACACTATTGCTCTGGGGATTTTACCCCTCTTGGGGTCCAAGTCCTTGGCGAGCTCCTGGGTGAAAACCGTAGACCGCCTCCGACGGCCTGCAGTCCACACTGTCCGCCACCCTGCTGCTCCTGCCCAAGGCTGGGGCCCTGAGCAGGAGAAGCATGTCCTAGCTGGTAGACAGAGTTAGCGAGGCTCCAAGGCTTCAGCTGGCGAGGAGCGGCTGCCCTCCACGTTTCTCTGTTGGCTGCGGAAAGCTCAGAGTGGAGATTCCCCCTGGGCTTGGTCACCAGAGAAGCGGTGTTTTTCTTTTGCCCAGCCGAGTTCGGGCAGGGCAGTTGAAGCCTCCCCGGAGCGAGCTGTGCCCCATTCTTCCCCAAGTGTGTCCGGGGCTGAAGCGAATCGGGAGCTGTGGGTGCTGCCCCAAGTCCCTTCCCTCCCCCTCTGGGGCGCTGGGGTTCCGCCGGGAAGGGCAGCGGAGGGGAGGCGAGGCGGCTGTCCTCTCACAGTGTTCAGGTGGCTGCGGGGCTGGCCGGGCAGCGCTGAGTGAGTGGGCTGACCCTTGCGGCCCAGAGCACCTCCTCTCCCAGTGAGGAAGCCGCGTGGCCCTTCTTCAGAAGGAACCTCACGCGCGGGCGGTGCGTGTGAGTCAGCAGGCTGCCATGCTGTGGTCCCTGCAGGGACCCCCTCGAAATCAGAGTTGTCTGTCCGCACCGTGCGCTCGTGTATGTGTGTGTGTCCGTCCGTGTGAGTCTGTGTGTCTGTCCTCCGGCTGTGAGGGAGGGTCGGTGCCTGGGTTGAACCTCAAGGTTAGAAATCAGGCTGGGCCAGAAACCTGAGCGCCTTTCCAGGGACCTGGTCCGGGCGCGCTGGCTTTTGGATTCTGTCTGGCCCCTTCCAGCCCTCTGAGCTACAGGGCTGGGCAGTCACAGTCTCTGCCGTTGTCCTTTCGCTGATTGCGGAGGTGCTAGCGCCTGACTCCGGTGGGCGTGGGCTTCTTGCGCAGTGGCTGTTCCTTTCTCTCCCGCTTGGTTTTCGTATCCAGCAGTAAGGGCCCAGGCCCTGCCTTTGGCATTCAGTTGCTGGAAAGTCTGGATTACAGAACAACAGAGCAAGTGGGATTGAGGGGAGGTGTTGTTATTGTTCTTGGTTTGGTTTGGTTTGGTTTTTTTCAGATTGCGTCTCACTATGCAGTCCAGGCTGGCCTTGGACTCGCAGTCATCCCGCCTCAGCCTCCCAAGTCCTGGGTGTAGGCCTGTGCCACTGTTTGGTTTTTTCCTCAGGCAGAGTCTTGTCCGGCTGGCCGCTCACCTGTGACCGTCCTGCCCCTGCATGCTGGGATTATAGGTGTGCACCGCCGTATGAGGTGGTGAGCCTGTGGCTGGAGTGCCGCAGCGGGCTGTCTGTGTCCTCAGGAGGGAGCGCTACAAAGTTCACCATCACCATCGCAGAGTCTTGACGGGGCCCTCCTAGATGAGGGTCCCCCAGGGCAGGAAGTGAGCCCTTGCTGCAGCCCGGCCCCAAGGGTAGGGAGCAGCACGCCTGGCACGGGCGGGATTCACAGCCTCGGCCTCTGGCGCCGGACTGTGTCTCGGCGCGTCCCGAGCGGCTGGCGCCGAGGCCGGGGAGGTGGAGTCGGGGGCTGGCGCCGGTGCTCATGGGTGACCCTTGTGTCTGCCGTCCGGTGATGCGGTCTTGAGCCTTGCGGGCTCTTCAGACGTTCTCCTCCTCTCTCCGCTGTCTCCTGTGGCCGAAGTAGCAGGCGTGAGGGGTGCGCGGGTTACGCAAGGCTGCAAGGGAAGCTGTAAGGGAAGCGTTATTGGAGGCGGAAGGCTGCAGCCCCTTGTGTCTGCTTTGCCTTTCTTTCTAGGAATTTTCTAGTTTTCATGAGGGAAGGGGGTCTTGGTTTCAGGACTGGCTAGGGAAGCCCCTCTTGGATTGTCTCTGGCCGAGGGGGCAGTGTGCTGAGCGGGTGGGCAGAAAAACCTGTTCTGCCCAGGACAGTTGGGCCGGGAACCCTTCAGTGACTCAGCCTGCCTCTGGGCCGGCCGCTCCCTGTGCCGCAGGTGCCCTGCGCTTCCGCGTCTGAGGACAGGTCCCGGCAGGGGCTGGGCAGCTCCGCTCCGCTCAGGCCCGCCTCCCTCCCCCGAGGCACTGAACTGGCAGGCCACCGCCGCCGGCAGTCACCTCCAAGTCTGGAGCCTGTCAGAGCGCAGGGGCAGTGGCGTGGGGCCTGGGCCGGAACAGGCTCTGCTGACTGGTGCCCCGCGGCAGTGCGCGTTCCCTGCCTGAGCGCTAAGGGTCGACGATGCCACTTAGGAGCTTGAGTTGCCCTGCCACTTGTAGATCCTGCCGCGGTGGAGGCACGCTTTATTTTGGCAGCAGCTATTGGAACTGGCTTCCAGGATCACACGCTTGAGTTGGGCTGGGCTGGTCTGGAGCAGCCCGTCGGGTCGGCTTCCTCCTCAGGGCGGGGCTGGCAGCGCACCCCCAGCACCCGGCGAGTTACTATGTTTGGAGACAAAACTGCAGAACGAGTGGGCCCCGAGAGCAGTGCTGGAGTTCCAGCAGGGCCGACGCCGTGTTCTTAGCCACTTCAGTTTTGCTCTGGGCAGGAAGGTCCGCCCTGCTCGTTTCTGTTAGTCCTGGTGGCCAGTTCTAGGAATCCGAAGTCATAGGCACCTGTGCGCTCTAAGGATTCGGTGTATTTTCCCTTCCAGTTACCTTCCCAGGCTGGGAGGGCAGTGAGTCACCCTTTCTCCTCCTCCCCAGGTGGAAACCAAAGCCGCCGCTGAGCACGAGGGAGGGGAGGGGCTCTGACTGGGAGGACTGGTTTCCAGTTCTCTCCCTCAGCGGGGCCTCGGGCCCTGGGGGTCAGCCGCTGGTGTGTCCACCCCAGCCTGGAGCCTGCGCGCTCAGGGCGTCAGAGGGCGGGCTTCTCGGGACTGTGTCTGGGGCTGTGCTTCCTCTTAGATCGGTGACCTGGCTCCTGCTTCAAGGTTTTGTCTCCCAAGTACAGCATGTATCAAGAGAATCAAGGAGTTAAACCTCGAGATGTTTCTGAGTGAATGCCGACTGGGATTTAGTAACACAGACGGTGGCAGTGAAGGGTGTGAGGTGCTTTGTGACATTCTGTCTTTGCTCCTGGAATTTGGGTTTATTAGTATTTCATTAGGGAGCTCAGGGCCTCTCAAGCACCCTGAGTCTGTGTGCCTGGCTCTACTTTTGGCTCCGAGGGGCGGATCACTGTCTCAGACAAGGGCCAGGGCGCGGTGCCGCAGTCCTCCAACTCAGGGCGTGCCGGTTTCCTTCCCTGCGTGAGCTCGTCTTTCTTCCGGCTGGTCCAGACCCAGGGCCCGAGAACAGATGCTGCCCTGAATCTGAGATTAAGTTCTCAGCTGTAAGCAGATTAGGACATTTGCCCCGTCTTGGAGTGGGAAGTTCTGCACGAGGCGGGAAAAGGGGCATCCGCTGCTGCTGAACCCGGCTCCCATGGGAAGTTCTGACACTCAGGCTGTGAGAGGGCAGATCGGGCAGCCGGAGCGCCCGGCCTAACTGGGGAGGGCGTGCGCGCTCTGTCCTGATCGGGGCGGAGTTGGCTCTATGCGAATGCAGTGGACACTGGAGGTGTTTCGCTGGTCCCTCTTCCTGTGGGCCTGGGGCTTCTCGGGACTTAGAATCTATTTTTCTCCACCTTCTGTGCGCCAGTGTCATGGGGGTGGGGACTTGATAGTCACCTTTGCCTGTGTTCTTTTAAATTTCCCAATTTGAGAACAATCCTGCAGTTGAGGAAGACCCAGGAATTCCTGACACAGTGGGGAAACCGAGGCAGCTGAGGGCGGTGCTGGGCCGCAGCCAGGGTCCCGGCACCCCAGGCTGGGCAGGGTAGGAGCGCGGTGGGTGGCGCTCACCTCCCCAGGCATGTTCTCACGCGGGGTGGTGCGATGAAGACCCATCGCCAGGTAGGGAGAGGGGAGAGTGGGGAGCGGGGGAGAAGTTGCAGGTTCCGCCTGTCAGCCCCGGGGGGAGGGGAGGTGAGAACTGGGGCGGCACGAGTGAGCCACATGAGATTTGTATGAACAGCTAGGGCTGAATCTGTCTCTCTCTTTTTTTTTTTTTTTTGTGGCACTGGGGATTGAACTTACAACCAACCTTGCGCCTGCCAGACAGGCACTTAAGCCACTGAGCCAAACTCCTGGCCCTGAATCTTGTCTTTTTTTCAGTGCCGGTGTCTTACTTTTTTCATGGTTGAGACAGAATACCTGACCCCCAAAGTTAAAGGAGGAGAGGTGTATTTAGCTCAGTTTGTAGAGGTTCAGTCCACAGTCGGCTGGCACCGAGGCAGGGTATCATGGCAGAGGGGCGTCGCAGAGGAGAACCAGTGCATGGTGGGAGGTGGGGGGCAGGAGGCAGCCAGCGACAAGCCACGACCACAGCGCTCGCACCCGGGTGGGGCAGCCCTGATCCTAGCACCACACTGTGAATCAGTCCCAGCATCACATACCCTGGACCCAGACACCTCCAAAAAGCCCCACCAATGACCGCATGTGGCTCTGGGGGGCATCTTGACCCAGGCCATAGCAACCAGGAACTGTTCCCAGAGTCTTTGCGCTGAGTTACATCCCCAGCGCTTTTTATTTTGAGACAGGATCTCTAACTTGCACAGTTTGGGCTTGAACTTGTGATCCTCCTCCTTGCCTCAGCCTCCGAGTGTGCTGGGATTAACGGAGTACAGCACCATGCCTGGTGTAACGGCCGAATCCTTACAGATTTTCGAGTAAAATCTCTGTCCCCTTTTTTCTGTCTTCTCTGTGCAGGTGTCCAGGACTGAGCCTGAGTGTGTCACCTGCAGTGCCCATCTACAATGCGATCATGTTTCTCTTTGTGCTGGCCAACTTCAGCATGGCCACCTTCATGGACCCAGGGATCTTCCCTCGAGGTAAGGTCTTGGAAGCTCCTTAGTACCGTGGGAAGACAGTCGATCGTAGAGTCCTCGGATTGTGGGGGTGTTTCTGAAGTCTGAGGATGAAATTGGGGTCAGGTCTTGAGGAATATATGTCATTGCTTTTTCCGTTGAACTCACTTTGTGTCAGACCTGAGTTTTTAGCTCTTCATCGGGTCAGAATGTGTTGAAGGCATGGGGACTGGCGGGGGTTGTGGGGTACAGCAGCTCCTGTGATGTGGGCCCTGATCACAGCGGGAGGCACAGGAAGGGGCTGTGGCTCTGCCAGGGAAGTGCGGACACGCTGTGGGGAGCGGCGGGAGAGCGGTACTCGGCCCACGCCGCAGGGCAGGCGGGGGTCACGTTTGGTTTTTGAGACTGGGTCTCACGATGTGGTTCAGGCTGACTTTGAACTTCTCATGGTGTGGCCGAGAAATGGTGAACTCGGTGGGATGGCGGGGTCCAGGGCAGGGCAGGGCGGGGCAGGGGCAGGAGAGGCGGCAGGAGACCCGGAGCTGTGCTGCGAAGGGCTCTGTGAGCTGAATTAGCATTGAATGGTCAGCTGCACAGACGACGGCTCTTCTTCTGAGTGGCGGAATCATGAGATCAGATTTCCTTTCACAAAAATAATTCTTGTAAGAATGGACAGGTACCTTCTGGTGGCTGTGGTGATAAATAACACAGACCAGGGAGAGCTCAGCTCACAGCTGGGTTTAGAGATGCGTCCCTCATGGACAGAATCGCTGCTACCGATCACAGCGGGGTGGGGTGCGGGTGCAGGCGTTCCTTCCCTGTCGCCCCACTGCATCTGCTCGCTCTGCGCTATGCTCAGGTGGAGCTGGGCCCCTTTAGGGTGTGGACAGGGGAGGAGGAAGGAGTTGTCTCAGGGTAGTTTCAAGCTTCCTAACTTGTGACCTAGGTTGGGTGTGATTTTTAGGAACTCTAGTGTGAGTTACAGGAACGTCGCCAAACAGATTGGGAGGGAAGACGGAATAGTCTCAGGCATACTTAAGTTTTCTGTCTGTCTGTCTGTTTCTCTCTTTTTTTTTTTTTTTTGGTATGATACTTGGGGTTGTACCCAGGTCCTTTTCACGGAACTACACCTCATACCCCACCTTTCAGTTTTGAGACAGCTGAGCATGGTGGCACACCCCTGTAATCCCAGCACTCAGGGCTGAGAATCGAGGGTTGTCATGAATTTGAGGTCAGCTGGACTACATAGTTCAAGGTCTGCCTAGACTACATAGCAAACTCCTGTCTCAAAAAAGAAAAATGGAATTTGAGATAGCATCTTACTATGTCATTAAGTGGCTCAGGCTAGATTCCAGGTTGGAATCCTTCTGCCTCAGCCTCCCAGAGTGCTGGGGTTATAGGTATGCACCCCCACATCTATTTATTTAAACTTCTTTTTGGTACTTTGAATTGAACCAGGGCCTCATGCGTGTTAGGTAAGCATTGTACCACTGAACTATATTCCCCTCCCTTTTGGTGTGTGTGTGTGTGTGTGTGTGTGTGTGTGTTAGAGACCTAGTACCTGCTGGACAAGTGCTATACTCGCAGCCCTAGACATCCCAAATTTGAGGTACCCGTGAGACATCTAGGTAGAATTCCTCAGTGGGCAATTGAGCAGTCAGAGTCAAAGAGCAGGTTTTGAAGACTTCCAGCCAGGCTGAGTATACAGCTCAGTGGCACAGTGCCTGCCTGGCAAGCACAAGGTCCTGAATTTGATTCCCGGTACCAAAAGAAAAGAAATAATAAATAAAAAGCTTCAGCCTGGTGGCATTTGAAGGGCCGGGGGTGAGACTGCGTAGAGAAAGCGGAGGGCTTGGCAGGGACTGAGGTTGGCCTGCTCGTGTGCAGTGGAGGAAGGCGGGGAGGGGGGCACCCAGGCTGACTCGCGGAACGGCTCTTGGCTGGGGGTGTCAAGGGTTACAGAGACACCCCACGGTTGAGGAGACAGAGGTCCTGGGTTGTGACAGGAGCACGGGAACAGTGTTTGTATGAAGAAGAAATACAACCAGACCCGAGCTGGTGGTTTGGAAGGCAGCGTGGGGGTTAGTATTGGAGGCCCCCCTTCAGGAAGGAGGCAGAGCAGGGAGGGGGCGGGAGTTTGGGGGAGAAGAAAGGGCTTTTTCTGGATGCTGAAGACCTCAGCAGGTTGGTGGGGTGAGGACGGAAGCAGAGAACAGTGAGAGGCGGGTGTGGAATCGGGTACCTGACTGTGAACATATGGAGGAAGGAGGTGCCCTCGGGGGGCGCACCGAAGGACGGGACAGTCCTAGGGGGGCGAGGTGAGGGGTGGAAGGGCGGAAGGTGCAGTTGCTCCTCTCGTCTCAGGCTTGGCGGGGGCTCTGTGTCCGCCCGACTGCGAGACATGGTGCCCGGAGGGGAGGGAGCGCTCTGTCCCTGACGTGAGGAGTCCGTGTTCATTCATCACGGGCGTAGGGATCTGTACGGTGGAGGGCCTGGAGGAGCCTCTGGGGTGCTGGTGTCTAAGAGCTCACTGTGCTCAGGTCGCTCAGCCGGAGGGAAGCTGGAGAGGACGCGGGTGTGAATAATGCGCCCTGCGAGCAGCCGTAACTCTCCCCAGAGAGCTGCCTGGGAAAGCATTCACTTCCTGCAGAAGGACTGGACACGTCGGAGTAACTAGCACTCACGTTTTCTCCTTCCAAAGACAGGCTCTGGGTTTAAGGATTTTTATGTGAGGCAGGGCACACCTGTGGTTACAGCGATGGGGGAGCTAGCAGCGGGAGGACTGCCCAGTGAGGTTCAGGCCGGTCTGGGCCACGCAGGGAGAGCGCCTCTCCAGAACAAGTAGTGAGGATGGGTACGGTCGCTGTTCTGGAAGCACTGAGAAGAACTGCACAGCTCAGAAAGAGCGACCATTACATTGTGGTATGTTTTCTTCCAATACTTTGCAGTGTTTTTTTTTTCTTGTTTGTTTTGTTTTTGTTTGTTTGCTGCTGTACTGGGGATGGAACTCCAGGCCTTTGCACTAAGCTGCATTGCCACTGTTTTAAATTACAGTATTTTTAATTTTGATACTCAGGTGTGATGCCTGTAATCCCAGGACTTTATTCTTTAGAATATTTCTATTGATTAATTATTAATTCTAATTTTATGAGTTTTAAATAGTATTTAACAGGAAAAAAAAATTACAAGAATAAAGTATTAGCCAGGTGTGGTGGTGCATGCCTTTAATCCCAGCACCCGGGAGGCTGAGGTAGGTGGAGTGTTGTGAGTTCAAGGCTGATTTGGGCTACAATGTGAGCAAGGCCGACCTGAACTACCTAGTGCGACCTTGCCTTGAAAAAACTAGGGTCTGGAGTTTGGCTCAATGACTTAAGTGCCTGCTTGACAGGCGCAAGGCTGTGAGTTCAATCCCTGGTATTGACAAAAAAAAAAAAAAAAAAAAAAAAAAATCGCACAATTTTCAGCATTGGCTGTTTTTTGTATATTAAGTCTAAAAAAAGAAAACAAATTCTTATGTGAACTACAATGAAAATATCAATAGCATACTACCAAAAAAAAAAAAATCTTCACTGTAGTTATCACACCTAAGGCAGTCCACACTCACAACAGCAGCACATTCCACACACACACACACACACACACACACA
The DNA here is from genome assembly GCA_004363535.1 of Dasyprocta punctata. NCBI lineage: Eukaryota > Metazoa > Chordata > Mammalia > Rodentia > Dasyproctidae > Dasyprocta > Dasyprocta punctata. The sequence goes on along the minus strand of RJWM01018114.1, from coordinate 13,563 downwards.
CACACAGCTTAGACTGACAGCACGTGTTTTGCTTTCCTGGCCTTTTTGTGGGACATATTTGACATCTCAGTGATCTTGCTGTTTTGTTAGGAGGTTCTTGTACAGTGTACAGGAGCATAAACTATCAGTAAAATAAAGTACTCTTAATTTGTATCCTGTGTTCAGAATAGACATTAACATTTTCACATCGACTGTGCACTTGCGTACAAAACCTAAAAGATAACTTCAAAAATGAATTCCTATATGAACTACAGTGAAAATACCAATGGAACTCCACCACAAAAATAAGCTCTAACTGCCAAACCCAAGGCAGTGTTCACACATGACACCCGTGTGTCCCGTACACGAGTACCGCCTTCACTCCTAGTACGCTGTGTTTTTCTGCCTTAGTTTTTCCTTTGTGGTGCTGCGCCTGCCTGTCCACCTGTCAGCCTGCCAGCGCGCTCCATAATTTGTACACACGGCTCCCTGGGCAGAAACATTTTGCTTCTCCTCTGCCGTGAATGGTCTCTCATAAGCTCCAGTCCCAGTCCTCTAGGAAAGTATTCCGCCACACTTTGCACTTGTTATTTTCTGTGTAAACTGTGAAACTTTGTATGCCACGCATGTTTAGGATGGAGTGAAGCCCAAGCCTTGGCCTGTGCTGTGTGTTCCACGTGACATGTGGTCGCCGCATAACCCGTCAGCATGATCCCACCTTGGGTTTGTTACGGGAGGTCTCCAGCTCAGCCTTCCGTCTTGTCGAAGGTTTCCCTATCAGTGTTTCCATCATGGTGGGATGTTGACGTTGGCAGTACAAGTTTGCTTTTCTTTGCCATATACAAGGCCAAGGTTGTATCTTTCTAAAATTCAAGGATTGTACTATACAATTAACCTGTTTTGAAATTGGAACATTTCATTTGGAATTTCTGCTTTGCTCCCGAGTACAGTTCCTACCTGGTCAACTTGTGCCCCGTTAGCAATGTGACATGAATTGGAAACTGATAACCAAGTGTCGAATGTCACACTTGGATTAGTTTGGAAGATGGGAGCAACAGGTGTGTTCACAGCGTCATTGGGCTTATTACTAGTGGCTGAGTTCCAGGGTAAATGTCTAAATTGAAAGACAGTTAGTCTTCACATCTACAAGGGAATACATTTTTATGCCATATTTCCACCCATTGTTTTTCCACAATCTTTTACATTCCTCTGATCACCCTGAGAAATCTGTGCTAAGTATAGCAGACCCGTAAATGCTTTCAGTGAGGTGTCGTCATAAATACGTTTTCCAGTATGGCTGTTGGTGCATACAGAACCTTTTCCTTGCATTTCATCCTTCGTGTATGTCACAGCATCTTGTAGCATTTGGTCTGTTACAGCTTCCAGTGTTGAATGGCAGCGCCAGCATTCTGTCCAGTGTGTTTCACCCCAGCCAAGAACTTCAGTACCTTTTCCTACCTAGTTCTAACACTAGATCATTACATTTGGTCGCATGGCCATTTCTCAACATTTTGATGAGTTAAATATGTACTCACATTGCTATTTTCTTTGTCACCTCAGTCACAGAGGTCTGTATTCCCTGTGTCTGTATCAGTTGATTCTTATTCTTTTTGGGGTGGGGTAAACAGGGTTTCACTGTGCAGTTTAGGGTGGCCTTGAACTTACTTTGTACTTGCCTCAACCTCCTAAGTGTGGGAATTATAGGTGTGTACCACCACGTCCAACCCATCAGTTGATTATTGCTCCATGTCACCGTCACAGGAACTTTGGCTCACGTGCCCAGCGTCAAAGTCATCATCGTTGTCGTCATCATCTGCCCACGCCACTCTTCTGTTATGGAAACACATATTTTACCACCATGCATGAATAATCCGATGATTCACTTTTGACTTCCTCCAGAACTTTCAAACCTGGTTTTCTCGTGCCGTTGTACTGATCTGGGCTACTTCTACCAGAAGAATCAAAACAAAAATGTCTGTTTTTTAACAAATCGTGGAGTGGCGTGGGTCTGTTGGACCCTGTGTGATGCTTGGTTCAACATACATGAAACCAGTTGGCTAGAACATAAAGGAGGGTCCAAATCCAGTTTTACCACTTTTGCACGCAAGCATACTCCCTGCCATTTTTCATACTGGTGTACACTCAGATTGCTTCCCGTATCCCTCAGGGAAAGTTACTGAGACACACAGCCAGCTACTGTTACGCAAAAGTACAAATCTACAGTAGAAGAGGGATGGGTTTGATGGACCCAGTGTTTTTTTTTTTTTTTTTTTTTTTTTTTGGTACCGAGGATGGAACTCAACCTCACGCCTGCCAGGCAGGCCCTTAAGCTACTGAACTAAATCCCTGACCTTATTTTTTGAGACAGGGTCTCACTATGCAGTTCCAGCAGACCTTGAATTCACTGGTCTTGAACTCACAATGATCCTGCTGCATCAGCCTCCTGGAGTGCTGGGATTAGAGGTGTGTGCCACCACGCCTGCCAATGAACCCAGTCTTATGCCCCTGTGTAGCCATCTTAGTTATTTCCTCATTGCTGAGACAAAATACCTGACACCTGCTGGGCATGGTGGCATACACCTGTAATCTCAGCTCTCAGAAGGCTGAGATGGGGGACCGCTGCAAGTTTGGGGCCAACCTGGGTCACATAGTGAGTTCAAGACCAGCCTGAACTGTGTAATGGGACTCTGCCTCAAAAAACAAAACAAAAAACCTTCACTCAAAGACAGAAAGGTTTATTTAGTTCACAGTTTGTAGAGGTTTCAGTCCATAATTGGCTGGTTCCAAGGCAGGGTATCGTGGCAGAGGGGCATCACAGAGGAGAAAGAGTTCGTGGTAGGGCAGGCAGAAGACAGCAGAGCAGTAAGCAGTGAGCAGCAACAGCAGCAGCCCTCTTTCTGTCCCTTCTGTTCTATACAAGCTGCCTGCCCTTAGGGGTAGCACTCACACCTAGGTGGGAGGGACCCTGAATCTCAGCGTCACACACCCGTGATCCAGCCACCTCCCAGAATCCCCACCCAGGACCACATGAGGGCTTGGGGGGCCATCAAGATACAGGCCAGTGCCGGGCGTGGTGGCGCACGCCTTTAATCCCAGCAGTTGGGAGGCTGAGGTAGGTGGAGCGTTGTGAGTTCGAGGCCAGCTTGGGATACAACGCGAGCGCAAGGCCGGCCTGAGCTACACAGTGCGACCCTGCCTCAAAAAAACTAGGGCCGGGAGTTTGGCTCAGTGACTTAAGCGCCTGTCTGACAGGCGTGAGGTTGTGAGTTCAATCCCCGGTGCCAAAAAAAAAAAAAAAAAATACAGGCCAGTGCCAGTGGCCAGGTGTGGTGGCGCCAGTGTGTACTCAGGCACGTGGGAGGCTGAAGCTGGGAGACCACTGAGTTTGAGGCCAGCCTAGGCTGCATAGCGAGGCCCTGTCTCAGAAAAATAAAACCAAGAAAAAGACAGTGTATGTGTGTGAGCCTCATGGGGCAGGGGGCTGCAGGGAGAACGCGCCCGCGTGTGACCGCCGTCCTGCGGGTGCTGCACAGTCACGCTGGCTCACTCTGGGGTGTGTCCACGTGCGGTTCCGTTGCTGTCGCGCTGAAGACATCAGCGCCTGTGTGGCGGAGTGCCCTCCCTCTGCGGAGTCATTTTGCCTTGAACTTCAGTTCCCAGTGCAAATAAATGCCGCCTGGGTGCGCAGCTGCTCCCAGGGGTGAGCTGGCCGGTCCCTGGCTTTTTACCCACCAGGCCGAGGCCTCCAAGGCGGACGCCAGATGGTGCCTTGTCTTTCCGCTTGCCGCAGGTCAGCTCAGCGGGTCCGTCTCCCCTCCTTGTGTCATTCGGACCCTTCGCGGCCCCCAAGTTGGCATGCCTTGTGTGCGGTGGAGCAGCCCCGTTCCCAGTACCATCGCGTCCCTAGTGCTTCCTGGTTTTCCGCATGGCTGCGTTAACCGACTTTTCCTTGCCACAGCGGAGGAGGATGAGGACAAAGAAGATGACTTCCGAGCTCCCCTCTACAAGACGGTGGAGATCAAGGGCATCCAGGTGCGCATGAAGTGGTGTGCCACCTGCCGCTTCTACCGGCCGCCGCGCTGCTCCCACTGCAGCGTCTGCGACAACTGCGTGGAGGTGAGCGCAGGGCCTGGCCGGCCGGGCAGGTGTCAGCCGGAAGCGCATGGGCCGGGGGCGCCTCGGGTTAGCACTGGCTTCCTCAGAATCCCGAGGCGGCGTCGCATTCCGTTAGGCCTCTTCTGGGTCCTCTTCTGCATCCCCTTGTACGTGTAACCGTGTTGTTACCTAGTCGTGAGCAGCGGTCTGCCAGGTGTCCACCCTGAGCCCGTCTCCTGGACTGACGTGTGTCGAGTCTGGAGATGCACTGGAGACCTGGCCTCGGCCGGGGCGGGAGACGCTGCCCAGCCCGCGCCGCCGTGGGGACTGCGTGGGAGAGAGCGGTGCTGGTTCCTTGCCAGCCCCCGGCCGAGCGCCTCTCAGGCTGTCTCTCCACCTAGGAATTCGACCACCACTGCCCCTGGGTGAACAACTGCATCGGCCGCCGGAACTACCGCTACTTCTTCCTCTTCCTCCTCTCCCTGACGGCCCACATCATGGGCGTGTTCGGCTTTGGCCTCCTGTACGTCCTCTACCACTTGGAGGAGCTCTCGGGCGTCCGCACAGCTGTCACGTATCCTTCGGGCCTTGGGGTGTGGGTCGGGCGGAGGGGCCCGGAAGCAGGGGAGCCCGGGAAGACGGCGGCACGGGGCCGGGCGGTTCTCCTTGACTGCTTGGCATCAGCATGGCAGTGATGTGCGTGGCGGGCTTGTTCTTCATCCCCGTCGCGGGCCTCACCGGGTTTCACGTGGTGCTGGTGGCCAGGGGACGCACAACCAACGAGCAGGTAGGGAGCCTTGGTGGGGCGGCAGGCGGTGCCCGCGGGGGTGCTGCTGACCCAGGGCTGAGGCGGAGGCAGCGGTGGTTTCCTGCCCAGGCGGGAGGAGTGTGGGCAGCGGGGTCCTCGGGCTGGGGGTGCAGGGCATTGCATCGTGCCCGCGGGCCCCAGGGCGCCGGCCTTCGTGGCTTGCCCGACTTTCAGCAGCCGCCGGGGGTGCGCTCAGAGATGTGTCCATGTGGGCCGCGAAGGCTCTCTTCGTGGTTCCTCAAGCGGCTCAGCGCTAACATGGCCGCCCGGAGACGCTCGGGGTGTGTGAGATGCACAGATGCTGCGCCCCGGCCGGGGGCTCGGACCGCTGCAGGGGACCTGACTGCTGGCTGTACGGGCAGCAGTCCCGTTTGAGCTCCGGAAACTGACGCTTGGGGTCAGACGCAGCCCCTCAGGTGGCGGGGATTCAGACCGACGACCCTGACCCTCGAGTCCCTGTTCGCAGCCCTCACCAGTGGAAGATTTTGGTGGTTGCTGTGCGTTTTGCTTACTTCTGCACCCGTGGATAGTTATAGAATAACCTGCTGCAGAGACGCTTTGGCCTCTGCCTGACTGGTTTGTCCTCTCGTCCTCTCCAGGTTACGGGTAAATTCCGGGGAGGTGTGAACCCCTTCACCAATGGCTGCTGTAACAACGTCAGCCGCGTGCTGTGCAGTTCACCAGCGCCTCGGTACGCTGCTGCCTCTCGGGCCGGCCGCTCCCCGGGCCCACGCTTCTCCTGCCGCCTCCCCGGGTTCTGGTGTCGGGACAGCACATGAGCCCGCTCAGGCCTGGAGTCAGGCGCCTGCCGCCCAGCCTGGCTTGCCGTGCTCGGGGTGGAGCCGGGCGGTCTGCCGCTGCCCCTCCCCCGGCAGCGCCCGGCAGGATGGGTCTTTTTGGTTTGCAGGATAAAGCCAGGGCCTTGCCCTGTCACTGGCCTGCTGCTGGCCAGGAGTGTGTGTTGGATTTGGCAGTAAGGAGGGTCTGTTCCTGTTTGCTTTTATTTTGGTAGTTACTATATGTTAGTGTTCAATTAATACTCCTTAAAAATATTCACACACCTGCTTTTCAGTCTTCAGGTGAGCACTCTTACTTGTATGGCTTTAAAAGTTATAGCACAGTATCTCTGTGTTAGGGACTGGGGATAAGACTCAAAACACAGTCTGGTATATATGGTTTTTGCTGTGCTTTATTTTAAATACTTCTTTTTTTGAAGAGTGTCTTGCTCTATTGTCCAGGCTGGCCTTGAACTCACAGCAGTCCTCCTGTCTCAGCCTCCTGCGTGCTGGGATGATAGACATTTGCCACCATGTCCCACTCTGAATACATTAGTATTTATTTAATCTGGTGATAAAATATTGTATGGTGCAAGTTTTCATCAAAAATTGACCACAGATATAAATGAATTTTCCCATTTGGAAATAGCCCTTCAGCTGCCGTTCAGTGAAAGTTCCCAGCCTGACTAACTGAGAAAGAACCCGTAGTGACCTCCACAGGCAGGCCTGATGCCATATCGCCCGCACTGTTTCCCCCGCCCAGGCGGCAGGCCGGGGATTCCAGAAGGAAGGCAGGGGTGCAGGAAGGAAGCCTTCTTCTTCTCCACACTCAGGTATTTGGGGAGACCAAAGAAAGAGAAGACAATTGTCATCAGACCTCCTTTCCTTCGGCCGGAAGTGTCAGACGGGCAGATCACCGTGAAGATCATGGATAACGGCATCCAGGGGGAGCTGAGGAGAACGAAGGTGAGGCCTGGGGCACAGCCCGCCAGCACAGCCCGGGCCTCCCACTTCCTCTTGGGGCCCTGTGTGTGCTGAAAACCACTTCATCCCCATCTTCACTAGATGTTAAGTTCAGGCAGTAAAACTCATATACATTCGTTTTGATGTCTTCGTTGGAAGACGTCACAGCTTGCAGGTGATAGGAGCGGACGCTGGTTGCTGGTTGAAATGGACACGCAGGGGACAGAGTGGACCTGTTGGAAGCTTCCTTTGTCCAGCACTGTCCCTGTGCTGTCCACACGCTTCGTCCTCACCCTGAGTTAGAAATGCCCAGTAACACACACGCATCTCAATACTGCGTTACTTCTCCGGTGGGAGAAACCGAAAGTGTAAAGGCCCGGAATGATAGATAGAGGGAAATGGGAAGAAAATGTTCAGAGGGTAAGGGGAACGGAGGGGAGGGGGGAAGGCAGGCAGGAAGGAGGGGGAAGAAAGAATACAAGGAAGGAGATGGAAGCAAAGCTTTTGTGTAAATGAGGGGAAGAGGGGTTGAAGGGAGGGAAGGAGAATGGGAAAGAAGATACCGCCAGCAGGAACACCCTCCCTGTCATGATGTATATCTGAAATGTACCAATAAAATTAATTAAAAGAAAAAAAGGCCAGCACTCAGGGAGGCCGAGGCAGGAGGATCACTGAGAGTTCAAGTCCAGCCTGAGCTACCCTGTCTCAAAAGAAAGGGCTAACACTGAGTTCCGCAGCGCCTCCCACACCTCTCTCCCCGCGGGGTCCGTGTGGCGCTGCCACCCTGACTGTCCCCCCTCCTCTGTGCAGTCCAAGGGCAGCCTGGAGATCACTGAGAGCCAGTCAGCAGACGCGGAGCCACCCCCGCCGCCCAAGCCGGACCTGAGCCGCTACACGGGGCTGCGGACGCACCTCAGCCTGGCTCCACATGAGGGTGAGGGTTGGGAGGGCATTTGAGCAGGGTGCTTTGGGGGGCTGGCCGGGGACAGGTGCTGTTCACCCCTTTCAGGGAGGCCAGAGGGTTTCTCCGGGCTGCTCGTGTAGTTACCTGCCCTGAAAGCTGCACCTGTATTGCACGACCATGCCTCCTGACCGCAGTGAATCGCGTTCCCCACATATTCCTTTTCCTTCTTTTTTTTGGGGTACCGGGGATTGACCACAGGGGCTTAACACTGAGCTACATCCCTGGCCTTTTTATGTTCTGAGACAGGGTCTCATTAAATCATTAAGTTTCAGCCCAGACTGGGCCAGAAGGCAGGTCCTTCCTGCCTCAGCCTCCCAGAGTGCTGGGATCCCGGGGCGTGTGCCACCACGCCTGGCTCCTTTCCTGGGTGCACCTGTTCCCGCGCGGCCCCTGGCCTGTCCCTTCAGGCTGAGGTCACGGGAGCAGCTTGGGACACGGCTCCTGGCTTCTCTCCCCGCAGACAGCGGCCTGCTGGGCAAGGACAGCCCCCCGACGCCCACTATGTACAAGTACCGGCCGGGCTACAGCAGCAGCAGCGCCTCGGCCGCCATGCCGCACTCCTCCAGCGCCAAGGTAGGGGGGCGCAGGGAGCCGCGGGGGGCCCCCCGGGAGGGCTGCACCGCCGCCGGGCCTGAGCCGCTGTCCCCCTCCGCAGCTGAGCCGCGGGGACAGCCTGAGGGAGCCCACCTCCATCGCGGAGAGCAGCCGCCACCCCAGCTACCGCTCGGAGCCCAGCCTGGAGCCGGAGAGCTTCCGCTCCCCCACCTTCGGCAAGAGCTTCCACTTCGACCCCCTGTCCAGCGGCTCGCGCTCCTCCAGCCTCAAGTCGGCCCAGGGCACGGGCTTCGAGTTGGGCCAGCTGCAGTCCATCCGCTCGGAGGGCACCACCTCCACGTCCTACAAGAGCCTGGCCAACCAGACGCGCAACGGCAGCCTGTCCTACGACAGCCTGCTCACGCCGTCGGACAGCCCCGACTTCGAGTCCGTGCAGGCCGGGCCCGAGCCCGAGCCGCCGCTGGGCTACACCTCGCCCTTCCTGTCGGCGCGCCTGGCCCAGCAGCGCGAGGCCGAGCGGCACCCGCGCCTGGTGCCCGCCGGCCCGCCCCGCGAGCCCTCCCCGGTCCGCTACGACAACCTGTCGCGCCACATCGTGGCCTCGCTGCAGGAACGGGAGAAGCTGCTGCGCCAGTCGCCGCCGCTGCCGGGCCCGGGCCGCGAGGAGGCGGCCGGCTTGGGGGACTCGGGCGCGCAGCCCGCGCCGGGCTCCGGGCACGCGCCGCGCACTGGGCCCTCCGACGAGGCCAAGCGCTCGCCGCTGGCCAAGACTCCGCTGGGCCGCCCCGCCGCGCCCCGCTTCGGCAAGCCCGAGGGGCTCCGCGGCCGGGGCGTCGGCTCCCCCGAGCCGGGTCCAGCCGCCCCTTTCCTGGGCAGGTCCACGTCCTACAGCAGCCAAAAAGCCCCGGCCGGCGTCTCAGAGGCGGAGGAGGTGGCCCTGCAGCCCCTGCTGACCCCCAAGTGAGTAGGCCGGCCTGCAGGGGGCGGGGTGGGGATGCTCTGCGGGCGCGGGGCTGGGTGGGGGCGGGTCGTGACGCCCGTGCCCGACTCTTGCAGAGACGAAGTGCAGCTCAGGAGCGCCTACAGCAAATCCAACGGGCAGCCCAAGAGCATGGGCCCCACCTCGCCCGGCCCGGGGCAGCCCCCGCTCAGCAGCCCCACGCGGGGCGGCGTGAAGAAGGTGTCGGGGGTGGGCGGCACCACCTACGAGATCTCCGTGTGAGCCCCGCCCGCCCGCGCTGCCTGCCTACACCAAAGGGCCCGCCCCCGACCTCGGGAGCGCCTCCCCTCGGAGGGCGGCCGGCCGGCGCCCGGCTCCCCGCGGACTCAGTGGACTTGTGCAATGCTCGCTCTGGAGGAAACCAGATCATTTTTAAACCAGAAATAATTTTTTTTATTATTGTTACGGATTCTATTTTTTTCCTCTTCTGCGTTACCAGGTGTGTGTGTACATATATATATATTATATATATTATAAATATCAAAGAAATTATATATCTATCCTGGGCTGGGGAGATGGGGCGGGCTCTGTACAGGGGGGGACGCCACTGTCCCTTCCCCACAGCCTGCAGGAGGAGCCGCCTTCCTTCCTGCCGAGGCCCCTCCCCCGTCACCACCTAGGACCCAGCACCCTCTGCTGGTGCCGGGACAGGCGGGAGCTGGGCGTGGGGCCTGGGGGGCATCCTGGCCGGCCCGGAGGCAGAGGGGAGGTGGGACGAGGCTGCCTGCGGGGCGCCCGGCCCAGCCCGGCCCACCGGGGCGGCAGCACTGGGCCGCCCTTTCTCGGGGCAGACGCGGGGCTCATGAGCCCCTCCAAACGCTCCCCCAGCTTACACGGTTAACATAATTTTAAATCAAAGGACAGGAGAAAAGAATCCAAAAAGCAATATTTTTAGTCACATGCCAAAAACTGGGGATGAGAGAAGGAGCGGCAGGCCCAGGCCCCTCCGCTGTCCCCCGGGGGTTGCCCCTCGGCCCAGCCCCAGTGGTGCTGGGTAGAGGGGATGCTGGGTTCTGACTCCACACAGAGGCCCGTTTATTTTTTATTCTGATTAGCCATTTGAAACCAACAAGGAATAAAAGGAAATCCTGCTCTCACCAGCTCCCGCTGTGTCGTCTGTCTTGTCAAGGCGGCCACTCCGTCCCAGCCCATCTCGGGCAGGGCAGGAGGAGGTTACTTCCAACAACAGGCCCTGCTTTCATGTAGGTGAAATAACCTTTCTGTTCGTTCGTTTTTGAGACAGGGTCTTGCTTCGTAGTTCAGGCGGGCCTTGAACTTCTTATGTGGCCCAGGATGGCCTGAAACTCAGCAATCTCCCTGCTTCAGCCTCCTCAGTGTGAGGATTACAGGGGTGTGTCACCTACATGGTTTAAAATAATTCAGGTTTCTGGAAAAAAAAAAAGCCAGCAATGCTAAGTGCATAGTAACTGCATGTATTAGTTAAGTGAATAAATGAATATATTCTTGAAATGTTATTAAAAAAATAAAAGCCAGGTGCAGCGGTGCCAGGCTGTAACCCCGGCTACTCAGGAGGCCGAGGAAGGTGACTGACTGCATGTTTAAATGCAATTTAGCGAGACCTTGTCTCAAAACACAAAACAAACAAAACCAAGCTCAATGGTAGGACACTTGCCTAGTGTGTGCAAGGCCCTGGGTTCAAGCCCTACTGTTGAAAAACAAAACCCTAAAAGAGTCTGGCAACCGAAACTTGGCACTTCTGAGCCTAGCAGCCCCTTGACTCGCATCCCGCCATCCCCGGCCCCTCCGCAGCAGGCAGGGTGGGGGTGGCATCCTGCCCGGCGGCCCTGGTGTGGGGAGGGCCGTGTGCGGAGTCTGGCAGCTGAGCGCACAGCGCCGACCACGCTCCCACCCGCCCGGAGCCGGGTGAGCCGAGCCGAACCGAGCTGAGCGCAGCGTGGGTCTGCAGTCCCGGATCTGGGCCTGGTGGGGATGCTGCACAGGCCACCCAGCCCAGTGTGCTGCCGCCGCTCCTTCCCGCTGGCCCTGGCCGGCCCGTCAGGGCAGGGCGTTGGTGTACGCTGCCTGGCTTCCACCCAGACAGCTCTGGCCCTGGCCTGCCGTCTTTATTTGTATTTTTTTGTGGTACTGGGGATTGGACTCGGCCTTGTGCACGCTAGGCAAGCGCTCTACCACTGAGCTGCAGACCCAGCCCGGTGCCATTTAAGCCCTGACTCAACCAAGGGCACTCAGCTGTGTTTTCCTCCTTTACAGTCCTGGGGCTCAGACCCAGGGCTTCACACGGAGTTATGTCCCCAGCCCTCCAAACATTCTGCGTTTGGAGACAGGGTCTTCCTGGATTACAGGTGTGCCCCCCACCCAGCTAACTTACCTCTTACCAGGCAGACACTGGAGCCAGTTTGATAATTCAACCTTTTTTTAGTGAAAAACCCTAACAAGTCAAGTCCTGAAATCAGACAAATTGCACAAAGGAAAGAGAGAGACACACAGTGCTGCTTGGGAGAGGAAGAGGTCCAAAAGGAAGCGGCTGCGCGGGGCCGCAGAAACAGGCGCTGGTCTGGGTCTGGGTCCTGGCCCGTCCCGCTCCGGCGCTCCAGGCTTAGAGTCGTCCCTTCCTGGCAGGCCACGTTGTCCTGTTAGCGGAGGCTGCTGCTGCTGCTGGCCTGGGAGCTGCCCATGCCCGGGTGGTCGGGGCTGTGTCGGCTCTGGGGCACAGGGTGGGCGGGGTGAGAGCCTCGGAGCAGCTGGGGGACCCCCACACGGACCCCGAGCTCGTGGGCTGTGGGCATAGGCCCCCCCTACCTTCTTTTTCTTTTTCTCTTTCTTCTTCCTTTTCCGGTCCGGGTCCTCCTCCTTTTTCTTTTTCTTCTTCTTGTGGTCCGAGTCTGAAGGTGTTTCTGCAGGAGACGCGGCGCTGTCACCTGGCACCTGGGCTCGCAGCCCCGCGCCCTCCCTCCCGGACGTGCCCACTCACCTGGGGGCACTGGGTCCTGCGTACGGCTCTGCTTGTGCTTGTGCTTGTTCTTCTTGGGAGGCTGGATGTGCATGAGGCGGCACTGCTCCGGCAGCTGCGGGCGGGACACGGACCAAGGGGCTGCTCAGTAACCCAGGAAGGGCCGGATGGGGTGGAACGCCTGGCCAAGAGCCCCCTGCCTCCCCACGGTGGGACTCACCGGGCCAGTGTGGAGCCGGAAGCCAGACAGCATGGTTCCCGTGATGGGGTTGAAGGAGCCGCCCAGGATGGGGGGCTTCTCAATGAGGGAGCGGAGGCTGCTGTTGTCATGGGAACCGGGCAGGTCTATCATCCCAGGCAGGTCAGGCAGGAAGTTGCTCAGCTTCTCTTTGACCTTCTTCCCGCAGAACTTGTTGTAGGCCTGCTCCAGGTTGTAGTGTGTGATCAGGTTGGTGCTGCCCGTGAGCTCCGTGCCGCCTGCAGGGCCCGAAGGCAGAAGCGGAGGTCAGGGCCCGGCAGAGCGGCGAGCTCGCCACCCAGAGGGAGGCGAAGGGCAGCGCTGCCACACAGTGGGTACGCTTTTAAGTGGGAATGAACAGGCTTTCAATTTCTTTTTCTTTTTCTTTTGGGTACCAGGCATTGAACTCAAACCTCACGCAGGCCAGGCAGGCGTCTGTGCCACTGAGCTAAATCCCTGGCCCCAGGCTTTCAATTTCTAAAGGAAGAAACACAATGAAAGTAAATACTGGTTGGCCGGGGATATAGCTCAGCAGCACAGTACCTGCCTGGCAAGCGAGAGGTCCTGAGTTCGATTCCCAGGACCAAAAACAAAAAACAAAGGTCAGTACAGGCTGTCCAACCCTCATCTGAAAAACCAGGTATCTGAAATGCTGTGGAAACACTGAGTTCAACCATGACACTCAGTTTCAGATTTCAGCTGGGTGCAGTGGGCCCCCTTGTTGTTTCTTTTTTTTTTTTCCTGCGGCACTGGGGATTGAACTCACAACCCTGCACCTGGCAGACAGGTGTTTAAGTCACTGAGCCAAATTCCCAGCCCTCGTTTTTTGAGGCAGGGTCCCACTATGTAGCTCAGGCCGGCCTTGCGCTCGCGTTGTAGCCCAAGCCGGCCTTGAACTCACAACGCTCCTCCTACCTCAGCCTCCCGAGTGCTGGGATTAAAGGCGTGCGCCACCACGCCCAGCTTGTGTGGCCCCCTTGCAATCCTAGCTATTCAGGAGGTTGAGGCAGGAAGGATAGCAAGTTCAAGGCCAGCCTGTGCAATTCAGTGAAAGTCTATTTCAGAAAAGAGAAAAGGTCTGGGGATGTAGCCCAGTGTTCCCTGGATTCAATCCCCAGAACCACCAAAAAACAATAAATAAATTGGGATATTAAGCATTTCATCAGTTTTGGGTTAGGGTAAAGTATGCAAACAGCCTGAAATCCAAAACATAAGGACACTTGAGCTGTGAAAACACATAATAAACAAGCACA
>RJWM01018113.1:0-41634 GCA_004363535.1 Dasyprocta punctata | reverse complement strand
TTCCTCTCTGTAGTCATAATGACTCGGGGCTCCTCTGCGGAGATGACAGTCTGGCCAGAGGGAGAGGGCAGAGAGGGCCCCAGGGCCTTTCAGTCTTGTCAGTCCAGCTGATAGGATGGGTCTGAACTCGGGGGCCTGGGCCTCATAGGGCAGTCCGACCTCCAGTCGTCACCTTTGCGGTCAGGCCATGGCCATGGGGTTTCCTAGGGCAGTCCCTCTTAAGGTGGCCTGGCTTGTGGCAGCAATAGCAGGTAAGTATAGTCACTGAACTCTTCTTGGAGCCCTGAGAACCAGGCTTAGGGTCTGTTTCTCTCAATGATGCAACAGAGGCTGGTGCTTTCTTCCAGTCTCTTTGTTTTTTGTTTTTGTTTTTTTCTGCCTCCTCCTCATCACGGTTATAAAATACTGAGGAGGCAATTTTTACTGGAGTATCAGGTGAGTTATCTGGAGCAAAAGCCATCTTTTGTAGCTTTTTTCTAATATCTGAGGCTGACTGGGCAATAAACATCTTTAAGAATAATGTGTTCTTCTACAAAATCAGGATCTAGGGAAGTATGTTTTATCAATGTCTCTTGTAAACAATCTAAGGCAGAGGAATGTTCCTTTTTTTCTTGTTGAATAGCTCATAATTTAAAATGATTGAATGGTTTAGTTCTTGCTCTTCTTTGACCTTTAAGAACACATGTCCAGAAATGTTTCTTATTCCTATCTCCCATCTGGTTGCTAGGCCAGTAGGGGTCTTGGATAGGGATTGCTTGGGATCCAGTGGGAATTGATAGTTCCCCTGGCTGTCTATCTTCTGACCTTCTAAAATTAACAATATGATATTCCTCTCCAAATGCAATAGCAGCTTGTAATAGCAGTTTGTCTCCCACTAGAAGTCAATGTTTGATTTAAGAGTAACATTACATCTTTCCAATTTAACTCGTAGGTCTGAGTAAGTCCTCTAAGGACCTCAATGTACTTATCAGGGTCATCTGAAAATTTTCCAAGATCTAACTTTATCTGTTTTAGGACAGTGAGAGAAAAGGGCACATGAACTCTGGAAGTTCAAAATTGTCCATTTACTTTCTGTAAAGGATATTATTCTTGAGGAGCTTGCATAAACTCAGCTAAGGATGGGTATGCCCTTGTAAAGAGGACTGGATTACAGCTGGTCTAGAAGCCTCATCTTTTTTTTTTTTTGTACCGGAGATAGAACTCACAACTTCACACCTGCCAGACAGGCGCTTGTGACACTGAGCTAAATCCCTGGCCCTATTTTTTGAGACAGGGTCTCACTATGCAGTTCAGGCTGGCCTTGAACTCACTTTGTAGCCCAGGCTGGTCTCGAACTCACAATGATCCTCCTGCCTCAGCCTCTGGAGTGCTGGGATTAAAGGCGTGCACCACCCTGCCCAGTTTAGAAGCCTCATTTTTAAGACTGGAAGGGCAAGTAAGGGAAACCTTAGGTTCAGTAATGGTAGGTGAGGTTTTGATTAAGGCTGTCTTGTCCTAAGGGTCCAAAGGGTGGGGAGGAGCAGTCTCAGGTTCTGGGATAATGAATGTTTAAAGGGCCTGAGGTGTCTGTGCTGTGGCTCACATTTATATTTTGAACATAAATAAGGACTATTTCTTAATGCAAAGAAAGTCTGAACATGAGACACTTCTGACCATTTTCCCTCTTTTTTACAGTCTGCCTCTAGTTGTACAATACCATCATAATGAATACTTTCCTCTGCATTCCATTTTGACTCCAGAAGCTAGGTAGTTTACGTACACATGCAGAGAAATATCAAACAGCTCTTTTTCAACATGTAAAGGTCAAACATCTTCCAGTGTTTAAGAATGTATTCCATAAAAATAAATAAAAAAAGAATGTATTCCAAAGAAGTAAGAGACTTTGACATTGAGCTACCCATGTCTCTGTACAATGATCTCGGTGGAAGACCTCCAAATGATATAAGGGAAAGAAACTCCCAACCTACTAGATGTCTGGTACAAGTTCATGTTCTCTAAAATCGAAGAATGAATTTTAGGAACAGCAGAGGTTAAGAGCAGCATATATTTATTGAAAGAAAGCTTCTGTCTGAGAGACAGACAGAAGAGGTGCCGAGTGGGTTGCCCATATTGTATGTTTTTAAGATCTCTAATGTGTACTTTTGAGGAGATGAAAGGAAAGAGAAAAAAATTGAAGGCTGTGTGAGCTGCCTACCTTATCCTGAGGTCACACTGCCTGTGCAGTCCAACCCAAGGCCACAACCTGTCTCACTTAGCATCTTTGTCATTTATAAAAAGGTCTGATTATATTCAGAATGAGCATTCTTGTTCTTGACACACAGCTATTTTAGTCTTTTTTTAACAGATTAGGAGGTAGGAAAAAGGAGTTGTGCCTAACAGCTGGGCTTTTGTCTAAAAACGTACCCTAAAGATTTTATATTTAGGGCTTATTTAAGGAATTCATAGAGTGTTTTAAAAGTCTGGAGCTGTGACTTAACAATCATAAGTTACATCCTGTTATTAAAAAATCATATAACAACTGTAAAATGTTTTATCACCATAAATAATTTTTGTCGGGAAGTCATCGGATAGGGTTTTTTTTTCTGGCTTTGCATGTTTGAAGGCATGTACACTTGGGGAACACAAATACATTTAATACTGTGAGATTAGCAATAATATTACACCTGTGTATAGATTTTTGTCTATATCTATTTGGTTTTTATATGTAATGCAGAATTTAGAATTTTAACAGATTTATCAAGTGTAATCACACTGACAAGAGCTAAGTAAAATCTTTAGAGGTTTTATACATTTTGGAAACAGTGTTGTTGACCACAAATAGACTTATCCAATATATAGGTGTGTCTCATTTATATAATAGCAAAATGTTTAACTAAAGCCAATAAATGTTAACTAAAGCCAATACATATAGATCAAGTTCTAAATGGGAAGACCAAACTGAGAAAGAGATGTCAAAGTTTGGTCATTTTATATGTTAAAGAATTAGACATATATTTTATAAAAGAGAACACCCATTAGTCACTTTGTATGTATTAAACCTATGTGGTTTTAACTTTATAAGCTTAACTTTAAAGCTCAGGCTTATAGCATATAAATTATGACATACTATAAGTTATATCATAAACTGAAATAATAGTTGTCATAAACTGATTACTGAAATCATGTGTAAGCCACCATTTGATTTAAGCTTTAAAACTTAATTTTAGTAACCAAAAGTTTAACAATGGAAGACACAAGCTAAGTACATATAATAATAAACCCTTTTTTAAAAGTCTAGTTCTGTAAGTTTAACTAAGAGCATCTTTTATTAAGAAAACCTTACTGTTTTAGACATAGAGAGTTTAACCTTTTACTTATAACTAATTTAAGTATATTATAACAATGTAATAATTGTTGGGGTGGAGCACCTTAAGACCCTGGGAAAACTGGACAAGTCACCCATTAGTGGAGAAACTGGACAAGTTTTGGTCCAGGCAGCTGCTTTTTTAGCCACAGAGGGAAATTTTCTAACAGTTTTCCAAGTCCAAGGAGTTTCCACTTAGTTAGCTTAACAATTGCTTTAGATGATTCATCACAAGAGTTAACACTTTAAACTATTTGTATAGTTTATGTGGGCATCATGACACATGCCTATAGTCCCAGCACTCTAGAAGCTGAGGCAGGAGGATGACCACAACTTCAAGGCCAGCCTGGATTACACAGTGAGTTCATGGCCAGTCTGAGCTACATACTGAGACCCTGTCTCAAACAACAGCAATAACAACGACAACAACAATCTATTTGTATGTTATTTTTGACCAGACTGCAATAGGCATTGTATTTATAAACCAATTTTTGATATTTTGATTGTCATTAACTTTAAAGAAATCTTTACTTTCTACCAACTGATTAAAGTTAACTTACCGTTAGGCTATGTGAACCAAAAAGCATTGGGGTTAATATCATGAGTGTTTATTTATCAGCCAACCTAAGTGGAGCATGTAGTTGAAGATTCACATGTAGAAACATATAGTTTAAATCATATATAATCTTTATGCTTTCAACTCGAATACTTTTATTTGTAAGTTCTACATGAGTGTGAAATCTCTTAACACTCATCCTGTAATTTTTTAAGTGGACTTGACTTAGCTATTCCCAAGAACCTAGATAACCAGGTTTTTTTGTGGGAGGCCAAAAGAGCCTGAGAAAAAATGAAGGAAAAATAAAATTGACATGAGTTCAAAAAGCTTAAACAAAGCAGCTTTAGGTAACTTAATCAGTTAAACAAATGAACATAGAAATACAAACAATTACTTTTAGATCACAGTGCACTCTTAGAAATATTGGCCAAGTTGAGCTACAGCTATAATAATTTGATGTAGGTTTATGATAAACTGACTAGTCAGAATTTTTGGGGGTGACCAGTTAACATAGATATCTCTTGCAATAAACTAACACCAGTAAGGAAGTGAGAGAAGAAAAACCTCTTCACATTGTGAATGCAAGGACTGTTTAAAGAAGGATTGGACTGATAGTTGCCTTAATCTTGAAATGGCCTGGCAGGCTTTTCAGAACTCACTGTGGTTTTGATAGTCCTAGTTGACAGCCAGAACTCTTTAGGCCAGTTCTGGGTGTGGGAAGAGATAAGGTCATGCTTTTTGGAGCTAAGTATGTATTTTAGAGAGTGGGAGAGTCAAAGGTCTATCAAGACTTCACTCTGTCCAGGTGCAGATATTTATCCATGACAGTATTTTCCCATTTTGTCTTCTAAGGCATTCTTTAAACTTGACCCTGTCCAGTACCAGTGACTGCAGACTGGAGGTGCTCTAGGAAGTGGCCAGCAGCATCTGTGCCCCTTTCTCTTGATCCTGTGACCCCTTTGGCAATACTTAGCTAAAGACTTTTCTTCTCACACTCAGAATATGTCAGGCACAAGTGTAAATCACTCCTCAGATAGCTGTTTTCTTATGTTAAAGGAAAACAGCTTTTGTAAGCTGCCTCAGCCCAAACTCCTGGAGAGAAAGGAGATGTTGTCATTCTATTTTTGTTTAGAGAAGGTGGTAGGTATACGGAGCCAAAGAGTTTCAAAGTTAACTCCCAGTGAGTTGGAATGAAAAAAATCTGGGAGGAGTTTTCTTAATTTAGACCTTTATCCTAACAAAACTTTCTTAAGGGATCTAGAGGGTCATTGTTTTCACCTGTTTCCAGCCCCATACATGTGTCAAGACATACCTGAAAAGGGGTATCTAACTTACTAGCAAAGAGAAAAATCCAAACCTGTAGCTCAGCTCTTAATGGAGGCTTAAAGGAGGGCTCTAACAGTGCCATCTCAGGTCACTCTGAGACAGAGGATACCAGGAGACCACTGAGAGAGACTTACCTCTCACCTCGCGGAGAAGTACAGGTGGGGACAATAGATAAGTGAAGATTTCTCTGCTGGTTACCCAGTTGGGCTGTCAGGACCCAGCTTCCCCTGAGGAACCTTTGGGTGCCCACTGGGGAGTCACCCTGACCGAGGCCCCTCAGTTCTTTCAACTTTCACTGGTTTTACACAATCAGAAATCTGTCTCCAGAAAGGAATCCAGCTCTCTGTCCGGTCAACATTCCCACTAGCTTCAGTAGGGGATTAACCAGAGGGTGCTCAGGAAACCTGCTTTAAGAGTGGAAGCTGCTCTAAGAGCATTTAACTGGCTGGCAGAGTAACCACTATTTCTTAGAGTTTTATTTATTTATTTATTTATTTATTCGAACCGGGGATCGAACTCATGACCTTGTGCTTACCAGGCAAGTGCCTGCGTCACTCAGCTAAATCCCCAGCCCTTCTTAGAGTTTTATAAGGGAAGGATAAAGATTATGTGCATGTGTGTTTGGCCATTTTGCCACACTTACTTTTCCACACAGAAGATGAATACCCCATGTTGGATGCCCAAGATGTAATCGAATCCGTCTAGCTCTCTGGTCCATGTTTTAGTGCAATGGAGATTGAAGCTGACAAAACAGTAAACAGTGAGCACTGGGAATGGCCAAATGAGTGTTTATTGGAAAAAATAAAAGAAAAGCTCTCCATTAGTTGGAGAGGGATGTTTTGCAAGGCAGACACTGTAGACAGTTAAGTCTGTTGAATTTTATACAGTTTTGGGACCACTGTACGTGACAGAAAGCAGGAATGCTCTTGGTTGCAGGTATCCAGATATCCAGAGTGCAAACTACTTTATTCGCATTTTACTTCCTGCAATGTCTCTCCCCTTTGGTTAGGGACCTGTTTTTTGTCTCTTGTCTTTTATTAGGCCCTGATAGTCTGTCTTGGTATGTTAACTCACTTAGGCCTCGGCTTTTAGTTTACTTTAAATTATCTATTTAGGGCCTGTGTCCTATCTTCCTAACTTTCCCCTATCTCCTTGCTTCACTTTCCCACATGAAGAGGCAGCAAAAACAGCACAGCCTTGCTGAGAAGCAGAAGCTGCCGTCACCGAGACCAGACCTCGCTCCAGCTGAAGAGGCCCCTCAAAGCTCGCTGCATGTCTTTGTTCCTCAAGCTGTAAATGAAAGGGTTGAGCATGGGAGTCACCACTGCGTATAACACTGTGGCCACAGAATCTTCAACCGTGTATGAGGAGGAAGGCCGCAGATAGACCCCAAAAAGGGTCCCATAGAACAAGGACACCACTGCAAGGTGAGAACTACAGGTGGAAAAGGCTTTCAGCTTACTCTGAGAAGAATGCAGTCTTAGAATGGCTGAGAAAATGCGCATGTAGGAGAGACAAATAAAGAGGAAAGGAGTAACAAAAAGAATGCTCCCCAGGGTGTAAACAACCAACTCGTTGACATGAATATCCGAGCAGGAAAGCTTTAGCAATGCATAGAGTTCACAGAATAGATGATGTATTCTGACACTTGCACAGAATGACAGTGTATCTATAAGCAGGGTGTGGATCAAGGGATAGATGTTTGTGATGATTAGAGCCACAGACACTGAGGTGATACAGAACATAGGGCTCACAGTTGAAGCATAGTGAAGAGAGTGACAAATGGCTATGTATCTGTCATATGCCATCACTGCCAGGAGGACATTGTCCAATTCAAGAAACAGAATTAGGAAGTACATCTGAGTGAGGCACATACCGTAGGGGATGGATTGGCTCTGGGTCTGCATGTTTAGCAGCATCTTTGGTATAGTGACAGAGGTGAAGCAGATGTCAATAAAGGACAGATTGGCTATGAAGAAGTACATGGGCATGTGGAGTTTGGGGGTCGAGCTGATGGCCATGATGATGAGCAGGTTCCCCATCGCAGCGACCAGGTACATGACTAGAAACAGGCTGAAGAGGAAGGGCTGATGCTCAGGTGTCTCTGACAGTCCAAGGAGGAGGAATTCTGAGATCATGGTTAGGTTGTCTGTCACCATGGTTTCCAGTTTCTATAAACATGCATTGGAAATACATCTGTCAATGAGGCCAGAGGCAATCTGGGAAAATATGCACATCACTCTTTTTCACTGACTGAAATTATACTTTGTGATGCTTTTGGAAGGATCTTCAACCTGGAGTAGTAAAGACAAGAGAATGTTCATTTGGTTTGGCTTCTTGTTTTCTCCTCGTCCTCTTCCTCCTCCTTTCTTCTTCATTTTTTGGCAGTATTGTGAGTTGAATACAGAGTCCTCACACTAGGATACTTCTCCAGCCCTTTTTATTCTGTATCTTGAGACAGGGTCTCATCTCACTAAATTACTAAGTTGTTAGCCTGTATTCACACTTAAGATCCTTGTGCTTCAACAGATCCAGAGTTCTGGACTACAAGTGTGTGACATCACACACTGCCTCTTTCCTTTCTTATGGCTACTTTTGTTTTTAAAATGGACAGCTATCAATAGCTAGATCTTGGAAACAACCTAAATATACATCGACTGAGGAATGGATAAAAAAGATGTGGTATTTTTATACAATGGAGTACTACTCAACCATAAAAAATGATAAACTGGAGACTTTTATAGGTAAATGGATGCAACTTGAGACCGTACTCATAAGTGAAATAAACCAGATGCACATGTGTAAATGTCATATTGTTTCAATAGTGTGAGAAGCAGAAAGAAAAAACATATGTATATGTATATGTATATGTATATAAAAACAGTTAAGATAGTTATACTACTGATTTCTTTGAGTTTACTGAAGAGAAAGATTTGTACTGGTATTGTTTGGACAATTGAATGCAGATGTCTTGTGCTCTGGGTAAATGATTTGGGGACGACAATGCTCAATGTATGTACCATTGTTGCCCCCTGACCGATGTGTTTTGAAATTTTGTTTTAATTTTTGTCTTTTTTTCTCCTTGAAATAAAATGGATTTTAAAAATGGACAGCTAAAGTTTAAGCACCATCTAAAAGTCCTTTCCACGATATACTAGATGACTGCATTGCTTGAGGTTATAATCTTACGACTAAAAAAAAATTGCTACTCCATTGCAATACTGGGAGGCCTATTAATGTGTTAGATTCTGATAAACAATGGGTGCCTTACTGATCTTTAAATTACCATATGTAGTAGTCAGGGATTACAAGGGCAACAATTACATACAGGACACATAATTTATAGTATTATTTTATAATAGTCAACCAAAGAGCTAAATACAAGAAGTGCAGGAAATCTGTTCACACACTAAGACACAAGGAATCCAGCTCAGGGCCTGGGTCCTACAGCAATGTCCTGCATGAGTACAACAGAAGACCTAGAGCCCACGACAATGAATCATGCAAATCTATTTCATGGATCTGCGCTGTGAAGGCCCAAAGGTCAGTGGTGGAAGCTAGAAAGTCTGTGCCAGTGGGATGAAGGATCTGTGCCCACAGGTTGAGGGCTCTGCACTGGAACCAGGAAAAAACACTCAAAGTAAGAACCAGAGCTCCCCCGAAAAGTACCACAGCCATCTTCAGTGACGAGGTCCCAAGCTCCTCCGACAGTAATAGCCAAGTTCGTATCAGGAAGCCAGTGTGATAAGCTTCTCTTGAAGCCTGAGCAGCACACCATCTTCCCCTCCTGAGCCAGGAAGCAATGCTCAACATAAGGACCAGGGCTCCCCCAAAGTGAACTGCAGTCATTCTCAGAACAACGAGGTTCCAGGCTCCTCTGATGATAAGAGCCAAGTTCATATCAGGAAAGAAGCTCGACAAGCTCCTCCAGGAGAACCCATGGCAACAGGAGAACCAATAGCACCAAACAACGACAACACTCCTCTTCCTCTCCAGGTCTCTTTTATGCTGGCCACAATCATCAGGTGGGCCATGTACACTCAGCACCATGCTGATTCAGTCCAGTTGGTGTTTAAATTGACCATCAGTTTTCAATCCACCACATCACACTACATTACAATTAGATTTATTCTGTCAAAAATCAGGTAAACGAGATGAAACCTTGTATGTACAAACTCTCATGCTCTTGCATAATGAGGAGTATAAGGAAGGGAAAACTTGGCTAATGGTTCAGAGAGGAACGAAACACCTTACATACTCCCCTTCCAGATAGTAAAACTCAAGAGGATGAAGAAATTGTTCTTTTAAGTGCTTTAAGTCTGCCACTAGTTGGTTTGGGAACCAGGGAAATATGAGGTCCATGGGTTGAAACAGAATGATCTGCCAGCAAGATATTACTGGACTTATAATCCTTTCCCAACTTCAGGTGTGTCAAATTGAAAAGACTCTAACCTACCACACAGACACCATGTGCAAAGAATGACTGAATTGTTTGTCTCTACTTTTGTAAGACAGGGTACAAATTTTGTGGGTACAGCAGATAGATGAGAAGAAGAAAGAAAAACATCAGGGAAACATGGAAAGAGTTCCAACGAAGGGGCAAATGTGCAGGTTGCATGTAAAAGAGAGACAGAGAGAGACAGAGATAGAGAGACAGAGACACGGAGACTGACAGAGACCTATGAAAACTATGATGCTGGTGATAAATGAGACCTAGGGGTTCCCTTTAATCTTTTGGAGCCAAGTGAAATTTGGGAAACCAAATATTTGGTTTTCTGGTAGATACTGGTACCACCTATTCTGTCCTCAAACAACTGTGAAGTGAACTGGAGTACTCAAAAATGGCAACTGTTTCAGGTATGATGGAAGAATGCAACAGAATTCTCTCCTCTAAACTATGGAATGACAACTGGAGGAAATGATGCCTACTCATACGGGGGAAACAATAGAGGAATTCTTTCCCACTGATACCCACAACAAAGTAAAAGTATATGGGCGGATTTGACCCCAAATCAAGCATTAAGTTCAAAACTGATAAATACTAAATTAGAGATGGAAGCTACCTTTGTGTGATTCAATGACTAAGAAGTTGGTCCAAGGAGAAACTATTTCTCATCTAGTGAACTTGAGGACTCATTCTGAGAACCAATAGGCAAGCAAAAGAAAATGTAAATAACATGAAAATCAATAAAGAGTCTGGAACAATTCATAGCTTCAACTCCAGTTTCCAGGTTAGTGTACAGTGATTATGAAGCTGTAAATATAAGATAAGAAGCCAATTCAAGAAACCCCAGGTATTCCAAGCTGGCCAACGATCCTCTCTGAGGGGGAAATCTGCAGTCCAGATTTTACCTGAGGAGGGGCATTAGATCTGAAAGTGACCCCTTCTACATGTAACCTGACATGGTACTGTGCTAACTATCCGAGGGCTACACCCAGAAGCCACTTTAAGAGAGACCCTGTTGCTAGGAACTAATTGCCCTGGGAAGTGATCACAGTTTAGGCTGCAGCTGGCCACCTTGATGCACTGGCTGTGTCAGAGAAAGCTGTGCCAGACAGTTTTGGCTGAGGGAAGTGTCACACAGTTTCTTGCCAGGAAGTTCGAGCAGCAAGGAGTGCAGGCTGTGATTGAGACCACAGCAGAATGTGCAGGTGGCTGAGGTCTTGGTAAACAGAAATGAAGACAGTGTTCATGTGAGCAGTGAGCACTGGAGAGAGCAGATTGCAGAGAACTCTGTTCTCTTGGCTACTTCTCCAACACAGGGCTTAGCAACCTGATTGCTATTCTCACTCTCTGAGGCTTCTTTGGAATTTACAGCTGTTCTACAGTGTAGCTGTTCATCACATCTAGGCTGAGAAGAAACCACCAAAGGACAGGTGTTGCAAGGAGCAGGCAGCAATCTAAACACAGACACCACTTTTGGCCCTAGGTGAGGCTGGATGCATGCTTTTTGTGGTCGAGTTCACTAAGCTGTGAAAAAGGATTGTTTCAGTCATTTAGTCATTCCACACACCCAAGAGCACCCAGGCAGAGAAGGCAGAAGGAGTGTGCATCTGTCCCGTGTGCTCCACACACTGCAGAGGTCAAGTTAGCTGCTATTCAGTCAATTGTCACACCCCCAGCTCGGCACACAGAAGCCCTCTGCAGGAACCACAGCCTCGGACATGCCCATGATTAGTGAGAAACAGTACCACAGACAGCTCACTGCCCTGCTTGGTTTACTTCAAACTGAGAGGAAGTGAGTAGAATTGAACCTGACTCTCCAAGTCAAAGAGGAATCACTGGTTAATCTTCAGTTTTCTTTCTGGGTTTTCTTTGTTGTTTTCTTTTGGTTTGGTTTGGTTTGGTTTGGTCTGGTTTGGTCTGGTCTGGTTTGGTTTGCTTGGAGTTACTTGGGACTGAACTGAGGGCGTTTACACTGAGCTACACGCCCAGTCCATTTTTCTTTTTCTTTCTTTCTTTCTTTTTTTTTTTGGAAGGGGTTGGTCTTTCGAGACAGTGTCTCACTATGCAGTTTAGGCTGGCCTTGAACTCACTTTATAGCTCAGGTTGGCCTCGAACTCGCAGCAATCCTCCTGCCTCAGCCTCCCAAGTGCTGGGATTATAGGTCATTTATTTTTTTGAGGCACCGGGGGATTGAACTCACAACCTCACACTTGCCAGACAGGCGCTTAAGCCACTGAGCCAAACTCGCAGCCCTCATTTTCTTATTTTGATACAGGGATCTTGCCACATTGCCCAGGTTGGCCTTGAACTCGCTATCAACAATTCTCAATATAACGGGACAGACATACCCCAATATAAGAACAGTGAGTGATTTCGGTATCCCACTTTCAGAAATACATGGGTCATCTGCTCACAAAAAATCAACAAAGAAACACCAGATTATGTTGTACTGCAAATGAATAACAAACAGCTACAGACACCTAAATGTCTACATCTAAAAAATTACAGAGGTCTCAAATAGCCTAATGATGCATCCCAAATTCCTAGAAAAATGGTAACAAGCTAGCCCCAAAATCAATAGAAAGAAAGAAATAATAAATATCAGAGTTTAAATTAATGAAATAGAGACTAAAGGAACACTACACAGGATCAATAAAGCAAACCTGGTTCTTTGAAAAAGTATACAACACACTCTTAGGCAAACTAACTAAAACAAAAAAAAAAAAGAGACCAAAATGAATGCAATTAGAGATCAAAAGGAGACTATCACAGCAGACACCACTGAAATCCGGAGGGTTACTGGAACTATTTTGAAAATCTATATTCCAATAAATTGGAAAACCTAGAAGTTGATAGATTTCTACACGTATACAACCTACAAAAACCCAACCAAGAGGATATTTTAAAAACTAAAGAGTTCCGAGATTTAAGCAGTAATGAAAAGCCTCCCAGCAGATTAATAAACTGTTGAACTTCACAAGACTTTAAAAGAAAAAAGAATAGCAATGCTCTTCAGACTAATTCAAGGAAATAAAAAGGAAAACAAAACTTTCACTTTTTGGTATGTTCCCAAGAGTGTTAAATTCACAATACTGTAGTGATATATGCACAACTGCATTTAGTGCAGTACAATTCACAACACCTAAATTATGGAACCAGCCTAGATGCCCAGCAAAAGATGAAAGGATAAGCTGGGCGTGGTGGCACATACTTTTAATCCCAGCACTCGGGAGGCTGAGGTAGGTGGAGTGTTGTGAGTTCCAAGCTGGCTTGGGCTACAATGCGAGTGCAAGGTGGCTTGAGCTATATAGTGCGAACCTGCCTCAAAAAAACTAGGACTGGGAATTTGGCTCAGTGGCTTAAGCACCTGTCTGGCAGGCATGAGGCTGTGAGTTCAATCCCCAGTGCCGCAAAAAAAAAAAAAAAAAAAAAAAAAAAAAAAAAAAAAAAAAAAAAAAAAAAAAAAAAAAAAAAAAAAAAAAAAAAAAAAAAAAAAAAAAAAAAAAAAAAAAAAAAAAAAAAAAAAAAAAAAGGATAAAGAAAATGTGGTATATACACACAACAGAGTGTTACTCAGCCATAAAGAAGAATTAAATCATGTCATCTGCAGGAAAATGGATAGAACTGGAGGCGATCATGTTGAATAAAATTACTCAGACCCAGAAAGTCAAATATCGCATATTTTCACTCATAGGTGGAACCTAAAGAAATACAGAAAAAAGGCAAAACGACAGAAAGGTAGAAAGGAGAATATCAGAGAAGGGGAAGGAAATGATGTGGAGGGGGAAATAAGGTGAAAGGGATAACAGGAAGTGAAAACAATCAAGTTATGTCAAATGCATTTATGAATATACCAAAATGAAAGCCATTATTCTGTATAAGAATATGCACCAATGAAATTAAAAAGTGAAAAAATTTAAGGAGATGACTGTAAAGTAAAAACCAACTATTAGATAAGAGGAAGTGAATCAACAGGAGGAGCAATAAAGGAGAGGGGTAACAATGGTGGAATGAAAGTAATGTATGTGCATTACATGTATGTGCAAATATGCCAAAGCAAAACTCACTATTCTGTCTCAGACACACTAATAAACTTTTTGAATAATATTAGAGGACTTCCAAGAAGGTGGTAGAGGGGTAACCAGCATAGGAACAGCCTCTCTGAGAGTTACTGTCTGGTCTCTGGAATATAGCAATGCAAAGAAGAGAAGAAGAAGGGAAGTGTATCCCCTGGACCCATGAAGGATATGAAGTAAGAATTGAAGCCCATAGGGAGAGTGAAGAGGGAAACTTCAGTGAAGAAGAAGGAGGTAGCCAGTGGAGCCTTCTCCCTGAATTGGGACTACTGCATGGGAGGGGTAGTTCAAACTCATGGATGCACAGTGACTGCTTGCAACACCAGAGGCCTCCAAGGAGAGATGCAGCACGAGATGTGAGCAGTGGATGTGAAGGACTGCACTAGCTGGTGGTGAGTGCTCTGGGATCAGACATCCTGTGGGAGAGGGTGATTGGCCTGGAGCCATCTTGGAGAGGGGCCAACTGACCTCAGAACTCAGAACAACTTCTGGGCCTACCTAGTGGCTCCCAACTGAGTTCAAGCACACAGAAGGTGCACTGATGGCTGCAGGCTGAATGGGCCTGACCTTCAGGGGAAATAAAGGTGCAGGCTCACTGAGATTATCCACTACCTTGCCATAAAGCTACAACTGGCTTGCTGGGATAGAACAACATGGATCTGGACTCTGTCTCCATATGTTGTCTACCAGTGACAGCAGGAACAATCTTGAAAGTGGACATTTTTTCTCTTTCTTTCATTGTTTTCTTTTCTCCTTCATTGTTCGATTTGTTTTTATATGAATGTGAATGTGGTCTCTAGTTTCTTTGTGGTTGTTGTTCTGTTTTCCTTTTATTTTTCCTTCTCTTTCCCTCCTGTCTTCTGCACCAGTTTCCCAAAGTTTGCATAATCCCGCTTTATCCTCCAGTCTTGCATCTAATCACTTTCTCTTCTTCTATTTCTCTATTTCCCCCTAACTCTTTTAAATTTTCTTTCTTCAGGGTAAAAATGGCATATTGAGGGCTTATCTACTACATACAATTTCGTAGTTTGTTTTAGATTTTTTTATATAACCACAAATCTAGTTCATACACTTAAAAATGGCAAATTAATGGTTACCTCATTTTGTCATTTTCTGGGCTGTGTTTGATGCTATAGTTATTGCTGATTGTGCCACTTTAACCAAAAGTGACATTACGGTTCTAAAAAGCTGTGCTTTCTGATATATCAAGACTGAGATTGCCCAAAGGTCATAAAAAATACTGTGGGCCAGTGCCAAAGAAGCAGGAGCTGGGCCAAGCAGGGAGCAACTTCTCATCCCCAACAAATTGAAGATGCAGAATCTTGCAACAGACTCAAAATCCAAAAGCCAGCTACACCTGGAACACACCTCTCAGAAGTAGTCATTTCCTAAGGGTTCTAAATACTAGGAGTAAAACAACTCACCATAGACAATTTACAAGCATTGGCATAGGAATTAAACTTTTTTAAAAAATAGAAACTGAGAAGACACTTAAACAAGATGCAGCCCCAGACAGCTGACTAACCAAAGGCAAATCCACAGACCAATGAGGTAGGACAATCCGAAAGCCACCCACTCAGACTCTGTAAAGTGGTAATAACAAAGCAAAGGAATGAGGCTCTAGAAAAAACCAAATCAGAAATAATTTCTCAGATAACTACAGAGATGCTTACCACAGTGAAAAACATACATAGTGACTGTAAAGTAAATACAGATTAGAAAAAATAGAAGAGCTTAGGAAAATGATGGAAACCACGAATGCCCAACATAAGAAAGAAATGGAACCCATAAAACAGATTCAAGCAGATATCCAGAAGAGTAAAAATTCTATTGAAAGTATCTGCAGCAAATTAAACCAATGTGAGGACAGTATCTCAGATATACAGGGCAGGTTTGCAGTTAGTGATCATGAAAAGAGAGATTTCTTGAAAATAGCAAGGGACCTCAAGAAGGCCATCCAGCAGCTGGAGATGATGCAAAGAAGAATAACTTAAGATTGCTTGCAGTCAATGACAAAGCAGGAGATAGCTCAAATAATATAAAAAACCTGTTCACAGATGTCGTGTCAGAAAGCATCCCTAGCAGGGAAAAAGAAACTGATATACAGATAAGTGAGGCATACAGAACTCCAGTTAGCCATGATCAAAAGAAATCTTAAGCCAGGCATACCATAGTCAAGACTCCAGAAATTCAACACAAGAACAGAATATTAAAAGCTATTAGAGAAAAAAGCAAGTCACCTATACAGGAAAGCCCATCAATATCACAAATGACTTCTCAACACACACCACCAAGTCAAGAAGAGCTTGGAGTGAAGTATTTCAAGTCCTGAAAGAAAACAACTTCCAACCCAGATTGATGTACCCTGCAAAACAATCTTTCAAAATTAATGGAAAAATAAGATACTTCCATGACAAAGAACAACTGAAGGAATTCATGACCACAAAATCAACCCTACAAAGAGTACCAAAGGAAATTCTAGAAAGAAATAAAAATTACCACAGTCCCAGAAACAGCAGCAGAGTGGAATCACAGAACATGGCAGACATTTGAATGGAGGGGAAAAGTAGGGAGCCAACAGCAGGAAAATAGCATGACAGAGACAAGCCAGTGCATGCCAGTTGTAATCATTGATGGAGATGGCCTCAATTCACCAATAAAAAGAAACACAGGCAGAGTGGACCAAGAAACAAGGTCCATCAATATGTGGTATACAAGAAACATTTAACTTGAAAGGAAATTCATATAGTAAAAGTCAAAGGAGAAAACAATACTCCATGCTACAGGGAGCCACAAAAAAGCAGGGGTAGCTTGCCTGCAGAATGGATAAGAAAGATATGGCAGTTTTATACAATGGAAAGCTACTCAGCTATAAAGAAGGGAAATCGTGAGGCTCTTGTAGGTAAAAGGATGCAACTTGAGATCATGCTCATGGGTGAAATGGTTTGAACCCACATGGATGAACATTGTGTTTCCTTCCTAGTAAAAAAACTGAAGGAATTAGTGGGATCAAAAATGTACAATAGATATTGTGAAATTGAAAGGAGAGGAAACATCTAAAAACGGAAGGTGGTAGCCATTGTTAATTTCCTATTATCTTGTTTTGTAGTCCTGCATCATTTTCATTGTTTTATTTTGTTAGGTTTTATTCTATTTTGTTTTGCTTGATTTTATTATGTCTAATGGTATGGGCAGCTATTTTGAAGACAACAAAATATATTATGGTAGTCATTGTTGATTTCCTATTATCTTGTATTGAAGTCCTGTATCACTTCACTTTCATTGTTTTGTTTTGATTAGTTTTATTCTGCTCTGTTTTTTTATTTTATTTTATTATGCCTAATGGTATGGGCAGCTATTATGAAGATAACAAGAGGCATGGTAGCCATTGTTGATTTCCTGTTATCTTGTTTTGAAGTCCTGTATTGCTTTCATTGTTTTGTTTTGATTAGTTTTATTCTGCTCTGTTTTTTTATTTTATTTTATTATGCCTAATGGTATGGGCAGCTATTATGAAGATAACAAGAGGCATGGTAGCCATTGTTGATTTCCTGTTATCTTGTTTTGAAGTCCTGTATTGCTTTCATTGTTTTGTTCTAATTGGCTTTATTCTGTTTTGTTTTGTTTGGTTTTATTCTCTTTAAAGTAAAATTTAAAAAATAATTAAAAAAGAAAAAACGCAAGTGTTTAACTAGGAAACAACAAATTAAACACAAAGTTAATAGAAAGAAGGACACAATAAAGACTAGAATGGAGATAAATGAAGCAGAGAATTTTAAAATAATAAAGAAAAACAATGGAATCAAAGTTCACTCCTTAAAAAAATCACCAAAGACAAAGCCTTTGTTTAAAACAAAAAAGGAGGAAAGGATAAGTTACTAAAATCATAAATGAAACCAGGGACATTGCTACCAACCTTTAAGAAACAGTAAGGATTGAACAATAATCTGGTAGTTCAGCCATGTGAGCAGGGACAATAGCAATAATTCCCAGCATTTCCCTCCAGATTTAGACAAGGTTGATCAGGGAAGCCATCTTAGAAACACCCCAACCCACCCTGCCCTCAGTGGAACAAGCAAGAGATGGAGTTGGGCAGAACTGGAGCAGGAAGCCATCTCTGGTAACTCCTCCTGTGTCGGTAGGTGATGTGGGAGAACAGAAAAGTCCCACATTTTTATATCTCCAGGTCACGGCTGTCATTTTCACTCAAGGGAGGCAGTGAGCACCTGCAAATGAGAGATTCTGGCAGACAGCATAGGTTTGTCCTTATTCCAAGATGCAAAGAAGACTGAGTTGGTGGATGTGGGCTGGTTCCACTAGTGGAAGACCTGCCCAATACTCATCCACAACCACTGAAGGTTGGCGCTCAGCTTCCCCATGGCCCAATTTCTCTGATTTGGACATAGACAGAAAAGGAGAATTATGGGCTAAAAAAGAAAGATTTTTCACAATCCTTTATTTATAAGGCAGCAATAGAAGTCTGGAAGAAATAATTACTTCCAGGATAAATACCCCACAAGAAGGAATATTAGACCTAGGTTGTTTTTGTCGTTTCTTTTTTCAATTTTTATTTCCTATTGTGTATATAAGGGAGCATATGTATAACTGTAAGTGTGTTTGAGTATTAGTTAGTCCTTATGCTTCTATAGTGTTAACTTTGTTTTGTCCTGTTTTCTGACACCAAAAGTTGTTTTACAGTTTTCTAAACTGATATTTCTGCTAATTAATTCATTGAATTAAACCTCTCTATATCTTCTCTCACTTTCCATTTAAAGTTTCTCCCCTTCTTGTGGACAACTTTAAAAGAAGAAATTTAAACCTCACTGGTCTCAAGGAAGGTGAGGAATAAAGAAAATTATAAAACAATGAAGAAGAAAATTGAAGAAGATGTTTAAAAATAGAAAATCTTCCCTTGTTCATGGATCAGTAGAACTAATATTGTTAAAATGGCCATATTGCCAAAAGTAATCTATAGATTTAATATGACTTCTATTAAAATCCCAGCAATATCCTTCACAGAAATAGAAAAAAAATCCTGAAATTCATATGGAAGCACAAAAGATCCAGAATAAACAAAGCAGTCCTGAGTAAAAAGAACAATTCTGGAAGCATCACAATACCCAATTTCAAATTATACTACAAAGCCATAGTAGCAAAAGCAGTGTGGTATTTGCAGAAAAACAGACATGTAGACCAATGGAATAGAACAGAAGACACAGAAGGAAAATCAAACATATACAGCATCTGATTTTTCACAAAAGAGCCAAAAACATATGCTGAAGGAAAGACAGTATCTTTAACAAATGATACTGGGGAAATTGAACATCCCCATGCAATGAAGAAAGGAAGAAAGGGAAAATGACAGGACTTTTAGTGATGGGAAAACAATCAGGGAAAAGAATAAGGGAGGGGGATAATGGGAGTAAACATAATAAAAATGTTATATGAATATGCCAATATATCAAAACGAATCTCATTATTTTGAATTATTAATACATACTATATACAGAGGAAGATATCTGGAACCCAGAAGTTGGTGAAAGGTTTTTAGACTTGACATGAAGACTATACACCATAAAAGAAAAGCTAAAAATTTGGACTTCATCATGATAAAAACAAAGGAAGGATAATGTGAGTACTCACTGGGAGAAAAATCTTATAATGTATATATGTAACAAAGCACCAGTATCTCAAATACATGAAAACAATTATAGCTCAATAATAAGAATACAAATAATGAGAAAAATATTTGAATAGACACTTAAGAAAAGCAGATGCAAATAGCCAATACAAACGGCCAATCGGCACATAAAAATACTGAACTTCATTAATCATCAGGGAAATGCTAATTAAAACCACAATGAGATACAACTACATATTCATTAGGATGGCTAAAGTAATGTGGCTACCAATACTCAACATTGACAAAGACATTAAGGGAACAACTAGAACTCATATATTGTTCATGAGAATGTAAAATGGTATCTAAATTTCAATTTAAAAAGCTAGCAGTTCCTTATGCAAATAAACATTATCTACCTAATGACTCAGACATTTTACTTCTAAGTATTTTCCCAAGGGCAACAAAACACATCTCCAAAAAAACTTTCCTTAGAATATTTAAAGACTTCCTTGAAGATAACCAAAAATTGCAGACAGCCCAGGTGCCCACCAGCAGAAGAATGGATGAACAACTTGCAATATATTCACATCATTGGTTACAAGTCAGCAATAAACACGAATAAGCTAACAATTCCTGTAACAACATGTAGAAGTCTATGTATCAGTCAGTTTTCCCCTTTCTGGGACACAATATCCGATACAATTTAAAAAAGGAGAGGTTTAATTTAACCTAGAAGTGTGCTTTACTAATCCCATAGGCAGCTTCCAAGTCAGTCAAGTTGACACATCATGTTGTCAAGAGCGGGGCAGCCAGAAAATACATCAGGGTACTTTCTCATTCAGTAGAAATGTGCTATACTGTATTCTTATTTGAGTGAAAGAAACAAGGATGCATCAGTTTGTCAATCAAGCTGCACATATTGGCTATGCACATCTTTTTATAACCACACCATGATTTGATAAGGAAAAACATGCACTTGGAAGTGGCTCACCTAAGCAGTTCTGGGTCCCTTGAACTGGTCAGCAACTGCATCGATGCCTTTGTGACTTCGCCTGCTTGTGAGAATAAAAGCCTTAGGATACAATTTGGAGGTGCAGAAATGGTAAACAGAAGTCTAAAATTTCTTTTACAAACTTAAATTTACAACAGCAAAGAGCTTGCTATGTAAACTACAATATCTAGAATGGCACTTACTAGTGATACTTTGGGTCTCTTCTACAGGTTTTTGTCATCCTGTCAGGTGCCAAAGGGGGCACAAACAAAAACATTAGACCATAAAACCAAAAATTAGGATCTTATCCTCTGTACAAAAAAGATCATAAGAACAAAAAAAGAGTTAATGGCAGAAATAAATTTGTACCTTTTAAAATTTTACTAAAGATTAAAATAATCTCAACTCTTACAAAACTATGTTCCTTTAATAGCCAGAATTACTTTATAGTCAGAGAATTTTCTAATATTTTCTAATTGTCCTCATTATGGGGAATGCATGAGCAGTATTCTTTGAGTTGCCAATAATAGTCTGACCCTTTAAGAGATTTTGGACCATTTAAACTCGAATTGAAAATTTTGGTCTAAAACTGCAAGTGAAATCAAGTTGTTACCTGTGAAAACAGAAACTTACAAAGGCCAGATTTTAAAATTTTCCCATGGATAGAAAAATACATTAAGTGAGAGATTCAATCTTTGGCCTAGAAGTTGTTAATGAAGACATGAAAGAATAGAAGAGCACAAATTCTTTAAAAAGCAACGCTGCCAGGCGTGGTGGCACACACCTGTAATCCCAGCACTTGGGATGCTGAGGCAAGAGGATCACCAGAAGCTGGAGGCCAGCCTGGCCTACATAGTGGGTTTAAGGACAGTCTGAACTACATAGTGAGACCCTGTCTCAAAACAAGCAAGCAAAAAACAATCCTTAACTGCGATTAGCTTATCAGATCAACAAAGAAAATTTCCATGCCCATTTCCATGTAATTTCAAATAAATTTATATGCTATAAATGTAAGTTACATTTCTCCATGACAATTCACTAAGAAACGCAAAGATCTCAGTTTGTTTGAAGAGATAAATTCTACTGACTTATACACTTAGTCTTAATCTTAAATTTGTAGGTGTGGTGCTGGGGATTGAACCTAGGATCTCCTGCATGCTAGGCTAGTGCTTTACCACTGAGCTGCATACCCAGCCTTGCACTTTAAATTCTTAAGAAGTTCCTTAAAATGTTTATGCAGGTTTATTTCCCAGATAATTAATGATGTTGAGCATTCTTTCATATACCTGTTGGTCATTTGTTTGTCTTCTTTTGAGAAATATCTATATAGGTCTATCATCCATTTTTTAAAATTAGGTTACGTGGGGGAGTATTTTTAATTTCTTATATATTCTGGATATAAATTCCTTGTCAGACCATAGTTTGCAAATATTTTTCTCCCACTCTGTAGGTTGTCTCTTTTCTCTCTCTCTCTCTCTCTCTCTCTCTCTCTCTCTCTCTCTCTCTCTCTCTCTCTCTCTCTCTCTCTCTCTCTCTCTCTCCCTCTCTCTCTCTCTCTTTTTTGTCTTTTGAGACAGGGTCTATGCAGTTCAGACTGGTCTTGAGCTTGCTTTGTAGCCCAGGCTGGTCTCAAATTTACAACGACCCTCCTGCCTCAGCCTCCTGAGTGTTGGGATTACAGACATGTGCCACTTCATCCAGCTCCCTTCACTCTTATGATGATTTATTTTGCAGGTTTTAATTTGATTTAGTCCCCTTTGTATATTTTTGCTCTTGTTTCTTGTGCTTTGGATATCTTGTCCCAAAAAGGTTCGTTACCCATTCTAATACCATGAAGCATTTCTCCCACATTTTCTTCTAGTAGTTTCATTATTTCAGGCCTTACATTTAAGTCTTCAATCCATTTTGAGTTGATTTTGGTACTGGTGGGTAATTCTCCCTTCATTTTTCTACATGTGGATACCCATTTTTTCCAGCACTGTTTATTGAAAAGACTTTCCTTTCTTCAATGCATGTTCTTAACACCGTGTCTAAATTAGTTGACTGTGGTGAGGTTATTTTTGAGCACTGATGCTGGCTCACGGGAGGGCATGGGTTGGCTTTGTTGGTTTTCTTCCTAGCCCACATGGCTGCTGTTGGCTGCTACAAAGACTTATCAATCCAAAACTTTAGGCATAAAAAACACAAAGACCCTGTGAGCCAGCATCAGCCATGCAGGCTGAGAGACAAGAAGAGCACCACCATCCTGACCTGCCATGTCCCAGTAAGCAACCAGCTGATTCAGAGGAATGCAGGCTGAGATGATAGCATCTGAACTAATAAACAACTTAATGCTTGTATAGTTTGATTGATTTTGTAGGCCTATAGCCAATAGTCTGAACATCTATTTAGAGAATAACAATATGCAATATAGCAACTATGGGGGATTTCCTTCCATCTTGTTTTTGAAATCCAATATTGTTCTCACTATTTTGTTTTGTCCCATTTTCTTGCTT
Source organism: Dasyprocta punctata (assembly GCA_004363535.1). Classification (NCBI taxonomy): domain Eukaryota; kingdom Metazoa; phylum Chordata; class Mammalia; order Rodentia; family Dasyproctidae; genus Dasyprocta; species Dasyprocta punctata. The sequence continues at coordinate 18,777 of RJWM01018113.1, read as the reverse complement.
TGTCCTATTCCCTTTAAAAAAAATAAGTGTTTGTAACAAATACCTTCAACTTTGATCTTTTTTCTAATGATCACTTTGACTATTTGGGGTCTTTTATAAGATAACAATTATGTACTGCATGTCTCAAAAAGCTAGAAGAAAAGTTTTTGAATGTTTTTTGCCATGACGAATTAATAGGTGTTTAATGAAACAGGTATGTTTAATCTGACTCAAACATTACGACATAGACATATCTCGAAACATCATACAGTACCCAATAATATGTACAATAAAAAAGTGTACACTAGACAACCTAGATGAAGTGGACAAATTCCTAGAAAAACACCAATTACCAAAACTGCCTCAGAAAGATGTGAAAAATCTCAACAAATGAATAACATGTAGGAAGTGGACTTAGTCATTAAACCCTCCCCACAGGTGCTCTTTCAGCTACAGAGTGCAGTGTTTCTTTCCTGTGTTTCAGTTCAGGCCTTTCCCTTCCAGAACTGTCTGCGAACAGGGTAGAAAAGCCCTTCCACAACCCAAGGACCATGGCTTTGGAAAACGACAGCACTGCCTTCCTGAGCACTGCCCAGTGCTCACCCCCTTACTGGGAATGAATCTCTAGATATGTGACACCTTAGGTCACTCCAGCCCAGTGCCCCCTTTTTTTCCTCCCCACTTGTTAGCAGAAGCCAACAGCTCAACCTCAACATGGGGAACCCTCTTGTGCAGGGTCACAGCACCCCCTTCAAATTTCTGCACCCAAACCTTTCAGGGTTTGCAAATAGACGGCCACCTGCTGGAGCAGAAAAGAACAAACAGTTGATCCTACTTTTCCATGGGAATTGTCTCCTGCTCACCTCTTCAAACTTGAAAAACCATCTCTTCCATAAAACTAGCTTGGTCCAAACACCTCGCAAATCAACAGCACCCTACTGCTGTAGCAGAAAGTGCCCCTCCCCAGCCAGGATAGTTCAGTTGCCCAGGTGACAGTTCCTGTTGCAGTTCCTGTTGCTCCTGTCTCTCAGAAACGGCTGGTCACTGCGATGTACAGCTGGTCACTGTGATGCATATTGTAAGAACCAATCAAAGACAGCCAAGTAGTCTGCCTCTGTACCCACCCACCCCCCTTTGCAACCCCATAAAATCCTCCCTCCCTGGGCCTTTGGGGCCTGACATTTTGAAGGACAATTAATTCCTTGTCAGTACTTGTCTGATGTTAAATAAATCTGCCTCCAAATCCTGGGTGTCGTTTTGGTGTTTCTGTTGTTTCTGTGAAGACGCCTCTACCCACAGATACTCGCTGACAAACACACCCTCCCGTTGGCCTCCCTGAAATATCACTACCGAACTGTATCAGTGTGTTTGTTTCGACTCTGTCACAGCCCTAGGGTTCACAGCCAAGCCTGTCAGAATCACCCTTCAACAGCATCTCTTGTACCTGATGCACTACCCGGAGTGGGACTGGCCTCCAGCACGTACCTGCTACAGGGACCTGAGCCACCACACTAGAGGGTGACCAGTCTGCCTTGGTCTGTGGTGTGCTTGTTCTTGGCTGCACAGGTTGCCTCCACCATTTTCCCTGTGTGGTGGAGGCTGTTTAGAAACACGCTTTAGAGAAGAAAAGTAGAAGGGTAGGGAAAAAGAGCCCTCATTTTGGGGCTCCTGACCAGCCCCCTCCTGCATCCTGACCAACATCCACTGCGGCCGCCCAGCACCTGCTGCAGGCCGTGGAATCTAGGGGATGCTGAATCTCTGCACACGGTAACTTTACAAGTCTCCACTCTCAGAGTTAGTATTGCTTGCACTGTCTCACAATGTTGTTCCAGGGAGTTAAATTGTGTCCTCCATATGAAAAGCCACTCAAAATATCCCCAGTGGTGGCACTCAGATTGCTTCTCAAGATCAGGCGATCTGGAGGAGGCAGATCTGAATCAGGACTCAGTTCTGCCTTGTTCATGAAGAGGACCCATTAGGCAGTATGTAACCTCCTGACCCTCAGGGCCCTTTCCTCAAACGAGAATAATTCTAAAACATTTCCTGCTGGTGAGGCCGAGATGAGTCATGCATATAAAGCTCCCACAGCAACTCTTTATTGTGGTGCTGGTTGTGATAGGTAAGTGCTGTACAGCTGAGCCACACCCCCAACTCTTCCTAGACAATTATTTGCTTCGAAAGAACACTCAAAATCAGGGCTATGGTTCTGATGACAATGGTGTCAAGTCTCCTAAGTCCAGGAGCCACCCAGTCCTACCCATCCTGCGGACACCGCCCACAGGCCCAGGGAACCTTGGGGCCTTTCCATGACCTGGCCCGTGGGCTCTCCCTGTGCACACAGCCGAAGTCTGCGGACCCCAGGGAAACCCGACTCTTGGGGTCGGGGATGTAGCTCAGCAGCACAGTGCCTGCCTGGCAAGCGCGAGGCCCTGAGTTCGAGTCCCGGTACAAAAAAAAAAAAACCCAAAAAACAAAAACTGCGTGTCCAGGGAAACCTGACTCAGAAAGGGATCCTGGGAGCCACCACACCGCCGCGCTGCCTGCGCTCCTCACCGCACCGAGCCTCTGCTCCCAGTGTCCAAGCGTCCGAGCGCGGATCCGCCAAGATCGGTGTCCTTGCAGTTGGGACGGACACATCCGACAGCGGCCGGAACACCAGCAGCCCCATCGGGCCCTCCGAAATGTCACCGTGGCTGAGCACTCCCTGAGCCTTCCTCCCATCCTTCTCCATGAAACCGCCTGCCTCTGCTTGTGGGGTTTCCCCCCCGGCCCTCTCCCCCTAGGTGTCCGTCCCTTTATCCCTGTGGGGTCTCAAGATGTAGAACGCAGTCCTTCCTCTTTCTACCTGTGAAACCTCCTTTGCCTCAACCTCTTTGGCTGCGCCCATAGTTTCCTCCCCAGCCCTTTCCCCCGGGTCCTCAACTTTCCTGACTGTGCTTCAGCTCATTTCCTCAGGGAGGCCAAGCAGGTCAGTGGGCCTCAATTCATGGGAAGGACAGTGTGCCAGGGTCACCAAGATGGGAAGTTTGACTTTGGTAAACACTTTTTCTCTCTGGCATTGGGTATTGATGTCAGGGCTTTGCCACTGAGCTATGCTCCCAGCCCTTTTATGTGTTTTAATTGTGAGACAGGGCTCATTAAACATGACCCTCTTAACTCAGTCCCAAAGCACGAGTTAGCACACAAGTGATGCTGGGACTCACACCAAAGTGAATTTCCAATAGATGCACATTTTAAAACACTACCCCGGGCTGTCAGGAAATATTCTCATGATTTTATAGTGGATACTGGTTTCCACAACACACAAAGTCCAGATGCTTCATGATAAAATTTATCAGTTAGATGCATTTAAAGCCTTTTAGTCTTCTACACAGAAATGGACCATGAGCATAGCTAAAATTAAGCAATGAGGAGAGAAAATATTTTCAAGTTATACCAAAGTTTTGACTTTCTAAATATATAAATAGCACTTACAAATAGACATGAAAAGCGTAAGCGTTCCTATTAGAAAATAGAAAAAGAAGGTACCATTGGGTAGATGTCATATGAATTATTGTTCATCCACACTAGAAATCAAAAGGAGAGTGAAACACCATTGAGATGTCATGGTGCTGGTTGTATAGGAAAAGATAGAAAAGGTTGAATATAATGTATTCTGTCTGAAGCAGGATGCAGGAAAATAAAAGCTGGTATAAATTTTTGTAAGGACAATCTGATTATATGGATCAAACACTAAGAAGCAGCTGACATTGTGATCAACAATTCTTCTAAAAACCTACAGTACAAAAACAAGTATAGCAAGATATTCATTCCAGCATTGCTTGTAATGCTGAAAAAAACAAGAAACAACCAAAAGGTGTATCAATGTGGGACTGGTTAAAATAAATATGGAATATAGATGTGGAATATTATACTGCCCCAGTCTAAACCTATATGCATGGTAAAGAAGTTATGCAAATACAGGCATCCTCGGGAGGTCACTCACCAAAGCAGAAGTGTCCTTATGATAGACATGCTGTGCTGGACATACGGACCATATGTAATCCCTTCCTTCTGTCTTTCTTTCAAGGATCATGTGTATTGTGTCATCAGTATAGGCCAAAGAACAGTAGGATACTTGCATGAAGGCCAGAATGCTTCAGAAGCAGCAGCAATAGAGGCAGAAGAGATCCAGCGCATACACTATGGTCCCTGCACCATGGGTCAAAAAAGACACAAGATTCTCAAACAAGATAACCACATTTCCAGAACTGACCCCTCCATCCCAGGTGGGGCTCATACCCAGCTCAAAATCTCCAAAGCCAAGGTCATCAAGCTCATATATCATGTCACCTGGACTTGGCACAGTGCATCTGCGAGCTTGGTTACCGTAGTTGGTTGCTTAGAGCCTGACCAACACTGGATACCATGATCCAACTGGACCATGCAGGGTGTAACTCCCTCAGTTTCCCTGTCTGAGCATCTCATGGACTCATGGCCAGCTTTTCCCTAGCCTCCCCACCCCTCTGCATTCCAACCTGTTTTACTCTTTCCTGGGTCTTGCCACTGAATTGGAAACCTAGGAATGAGGTTTTGGCCCAGCTTACTGGCCAAGATTCCTCCTCCAGGGCCATCTGAAAGACACAGCGCCACTGGCTGCAACAAGAGCACAAGGCCACCTCTGTTCTCATCCCTGTTCCTGGTGACTAACCAGACATGCCTCCAAGGGACAAGAGCCAGCTCAGCAACCTATGGCATGTAGATGGGCTTCTCTCCTAGGCCCATGCTGCTCCTTTCAGCGAGGGAAGTGATTTTGCTCAGTCTTCAATCTCTGAGTGAAGAAAGGTCCGTGGCATCCAACATTCCCAAAATGGACTGAAGCTCTGTTCCGAAGCCTGCCTTCACCTCCTCCCTGAGCTCATACTCTTCCTTTTGTAGTAACCCCATCCACTCACCCATCAGTCACTCTTCTGCAGCATCCTGTCATTCCACACAAGCACACACCAAGTCCCACTGCAGCTCATCCTGGGCAGAGATGGCTCTCCTGTCTGCACACATGCATTTGAAGACTCCCCTGTAAACTGCTAGCAGGCAACAAAGTCCAATATCCTACACAGGCCAGGGTTACTGAGTGCCGGCACTCTTTACATACACATGTGTGCACACATACACACACACAGCACTAGACACATGCGCTAAACACTATATGTGCCTTATATACATGTAAACACCCTCAGACACTCACAGACTCATGCATACCTTAAAACTAGAGGTGTGCAGTGCTGACACAGCATTGTGCTCTGCCTGCCTGCCCTCAGTTCTGCCTCTTTCTGGTAAGGTCACCTCCACCCGAGCATATTCCTCCTCTTGAGTCCTGTGGGTACTCTCAGAAGTGCTAATGTGCTCTATGCCTCCCCAACTCCTAGGCAGCTCTTGGCCAGCCTGAAACATGAAGTACTCATATACATCATGGACAGATGTGATGGATAGACAGCAGTTTCTCCAACGTGTTCTCCCAGGCCTGTGCCTGGCTGGGACAGCAACTTTGGTCCCCAGGCCAGGTCTTATTCACTAATAGGAATCTGCATTTCCCCTTTTCCTTCTGTCTTTCTCTTCCTCCTGCCCAGTTTTTAGCCACAGCTTCCCAAAATGCCCCCTTCACCTAGTGTCCAGTAGACACTTGTACCTTTTCCAGGTTCAGGGACCTTGAGCCTTCATATAGATCCATGAGATACAAGAGGCAGCACCCCAAGTGGATGTCTGTAGACCAAAGGATGTGGGGATTGAAATTCTTTCATCAGTCAAGTAAGCAAAAGGAGATAGAGATTTCCTTAATTCTGGGGAAGGTAAACTGCCAAGACTCAAATCTTGTAGCCTAGTATATATGCAGCCTCCATACCTGGCTTCAGCGCCACCCATAGTAACTAGCTTTGTTTTACCAGCTCTCACCAAGAAATTCCTTACAAGGTGATGAGGGGCCTCTCTGGAGTCTTGGTTCACAAGATCAGGAGAACAGAAGTTGTGGGCATGAGGTAGGTAAAGGCAGTAAGACAGTCAGGAACACTGTTGGGGAGATGTAAACAGAGATGCCTCAGGAGGGAAATCCCCAGAAATTCTCATTAAAGGCAATTGGTATAATTGGCCCTTGGGAAGAAGAAATGTTTCATATTTTCTAAAGTACTCCTTTTGTCCCACCGGGCAAGTAGAGCTTTAAAATTCAACTATAACAGGCATTGATTTAAAAGGACACTGAGAAGTCCCTTGAGCCAGGCCCACTTTCATTATCCAAGAAAGAGAAAATGCCCCACTTTCTCTTTCACTCATTGGTCCAGTGATTAGAACTGAATAAAGAAAAAAGGAGCCAGGCATATGATAGCACATGCCTGTAACCCTAGCCCTCAGGCAGCTGAGGGGGGAGGATTGTGAGTTTGAGACCACCCTGGGCTACAACAGTAAGTTCGAGGTCAGCCTCCAGTACATCTCAAAAAAAAAAAAAAAAAAAAAAAAAAAAAAGGTGAGAGAGAGAGAGAGAGAGAGAGAGAGAGAGAATCAGTTGAGTGAATTCACATTCTCATAGAGAATGGTTAGCTACACTCTAGTCCCCATTCACATATCTCATCTGCAACCACTGGTTCTCAAAGCAAAGTCCATGGACTAGCACCATTAGCATCATCAGCTAAGTCTCTGGGAGCAATGAACTTTATGACATTTCAACTTGTTGTCTTCCTAACCCCTCCTCTCCATTCTATGATAACCTTGAAAACTAGCCTGCCATAGTGAAAACATTGCAAGGGGTAGAACAGGTTTGGATCTCTTTCCAAAACAATCATCATTATTTAATTTGCCTCATGGTTCCCTGAAACAACAGCACCTCCTAGAATGCTGAGGGATGATGGGCTCTACAAATATTCAGAAAATAGTCAGGGTCCAGAGCCAGCCAGCTAGAAGACAATACTCCACAGTCTTGTATTCTACTACTTCAGAGAGAAGTTTCACAGAGTAAACTACACAGCAGTAACACCATTGGCTTGCTTTTTTTTTTTTTTTTTTTTCCTGCGGCACCGGGGATCGAACTCACAGCCTCATGCCTGCCAGACAGACACTTAAGCCACTGAGCCAAACTCCCAGCCCTAACTTTTTTGAGGCAGGGTCGCACTATGTAGCTCAGGCTGGCCTTGCGCTCGCATTGTAGCCCAAGCCAGCCTCAAACTCACAATGCTACACCTACCTCAGCCTCCCTAGTGCTGGGATTAAAGGCATGCGCCACCACCCCCGGCTTGGCTTGCTTTTTTATTGTATGGCCCATATTCCAAGGAATAGCTGACTTGGCATATGGCAGGAAGACAGTTCCTACAGATAACATTAGTTTGTCTAGTTTCCAAGATCCCTCAGATAGTATTTATCTGGACATTCCAGTCCTTGTTTGCTTACAATGCTGCCTTGATTTGGCAAGAGTATTGACAATACAAAAGGAGTATTTCAAGGAAATAGTGCTAAATGCCCTAGTTTTTCTCAGGGAAGGTTCACCACATAAAAGCTGTCTTTAACCTAGGTCAGAGCTTACCCAATACCCAGAGCAGGACGGGTTGTTGGATGCCAAAAGCAATCTGAGGCAATTGTTTAACACTGTGGCTACCTGAAGCAGTAGATAATAGTTGGGACAAAGAGCAGGCTAATCACAAATCTTAAAGGGAAAAAGTTATTGAAGGAGATGTCCAAAGGGGGCTTTGAAAATCTCTGATAGATTTCTGCAAATCTAGAAATCCAGGAACATACACAAGACAGAGATCATGCTCAAGAAAGACCTGAGAAGGCCCTAAGCTTTTTATTCTGAATAAACTTGAAGCTCTTCCTAGGCAGAAAGTGAAAGCTAAAGTTAAGGCAGAGTTACAAACTGCCTAGCTGCATTGAAGGAAAAATTAGTCCAATCATTATCTGACTACTGAGCTAACCAAGCAGAGACTCTAGTGGTCACATACAACAAAGAATTCAGACTTTGCAGGATTGGTTCAGAAAACTCATGAAATGAACAGCAAAAAAGAATTCTGTGGAGGGGATAGAATCTGATTTACAGAGTTGCCAACATTATAATATTTAAAATGGTTAGTTTTCAACAAAATACTAGGAGACATGCAACTAAGCTGAAAGTATGAAAAAGTAATCATAGAGGTAAACACAAAAGACATATAATTATACATTTTTTTTATTTAAGAGAAAATGGACACAGAAAAGAAAAACAAAAAGCAAAAGAGACAAATAACAACAAATCCAATACAATAGCATTATAGGTTTACAAAGTGAGATGACTGGAATTTGACAGTGGTTGTAATACTGCATATCGTTACCTTCAAAGGGTTGTTTAAATTAACAGATATAGACATGTAAAATTGATCTAATCATATGAGTATTAACTGTTCTTTTTCAATAACTAATGCATTTAGTAGTATAGTCATTTTAACTATCTTATGTATACCTATATACAAATTTATGCCTTTTTCCTTATCCCTTCCTTCTTTCCTCCTTTCCCCTTATAATACCTCTTGTTATCTTCAAAATAACTGCCCATACCATCAGGCACAATACAATCAAACAAAATAGTACAGGATAAAACCAATGAAAAACAAAACAATGGAAGCAATACATAGTAAAATAACACTGATTACTATAATGCCTCATGTTATCTTCTAAGCAGTTGCTTATATCATCAGTCATAATACAATCAAACAAACCAAAATAGGATAAAATCACTCAAAACAAAACAGTGAAAGCAATATAGGGTTTCAAAACAAGGTGATCAGATAATAATAATGGCTACTATAATGTGTTTTGTTATCTTTGAAATAGCTGTCTATGCCATCAAATATAATAAAATTAGGCAAACTGAAATAGAATGAGGCCAAACTAAGCAGCTCAATGAAAACAGTATAGGACTCAAATCCCAATGATAGATTAACAATGGCCACTGCCTGCCCTTTTTAGACATTTACTCCCCTTTCATTTTTACAATATGTATTGTGTATTTTGAATCCTACTAACTCCTTTAGTTTTTTTTTTTGTACTAGGGAGATTACATGATGCTCACCCATGTGGCTCTGGGCCATTTCATCCATGAACATGATCTTAAGTTGTATCTGTTTACCTACAAGAGGCTTGAGGTTATTTTTCTTTACAGATGAGTAGCTTTCCATTGGATAAAAATGCCATATCTTTCACTATGTAGCTAATGGGCAAGCTACCCCCACTTCTTTCTGGTTCCCTCTCACATGCAGCATTATTCTCTCTCCTTTGACTTTCAATCTATGAATCCCCTTTTGAGTTTAATGTGTTTCTTGTATAAAGCATATTGGTGGATCCTGTCCCCTGATCCACTCTGCCTGTGTTTCTTTCCATTGGTGGATTGAGGCCATCTATATTAGTGGTTAAGGCCAACATGCACTGCCTCGTCTCCGCCATGCCTCTTCCTGCAGTTGGCTGCCCACTTTCCTGCTCTACTCAGTTGTCTGCCCTGTTTGGCGATATCCCTCTGCCAGTATTTCTGGAGCTGCAGTCTTTTTTATATCTCTCTAAAATGTCCTTCAGTATTCTTTGTAAGGTTGGCTTGGTTGTCATAAATTCCTTCAGTTGTTCTTTGTTGTGGACGTATTTTGCTTCTCTGTTAATTTTGAAAGATAATTTTGCAGGGTACATCAATCTGGGTTGGAAGTTGTTTTCTTTCAGGGCTTGAAATACTTCACTCCAAGCTCTTCTTGACCTGATGATTTGTGTTGAGAAGTCTGTTGTGATTCTGATGGGTTTTCCTTTGTAGGGGACCTGTTTCTTTTCTCTAACAGCTTTTAATATTCTGTTCTTTGTTGAATTTCTGGGCTCTTGATTATTATATGTCTGGGTATAGATTTATTTGGGTTATGGCTAGCTGGAGTTCTATATGCTTCACTTATCTGAAAGTCACTTCCTTTTCCCATGCTTGGGAAGTTTTCTAAAATTATTTCTGTAAATAGGCTTTTAATTTCATTTGTACCGACCGCTGGTTTTTCACTCACACCTTTTATTCTTAAGTTATGTTTCTTTGGGTAGTCTTGCAGCTGTTGTATTGCTACTTCCAGGTTTCTTGTTATTTTTTAGAGATCCTTCCTTTCACAATCACAAGCTGCAAACCTGTCTTCAAGGTTTGAAAGTCTATCTTTAGTTTCTTTCAAGTGGTTTTGCCAACTTTCATTGGAGTTTTTGATTTCCTGGTTATCTCTTTGAATCTGTTTCATGTATTCTAAATCTTTTTTGTATTGTGCATTCCAGGTTTCCCTCATTTTCCTATGCTCCATTTTTTCATCTATGTCTCCTTTTAGAGTTGCCTAGCAGTTCTTTTATTATGCTTTTCATTTCTTCTTTTAGTTGTTAGTATTTCTGTTCTAATTTCTTTTATAGCCTCTTTAAGTTGTTTCTTTACTTCAGTTGCCATCACCTCAGAAACTTCAGTTGTGGGACTCCCAATCTCTTCTGCGTTTGCATCTCCTGGACTTGCTCTGTTTGGATTGGAGGCCAGAGACTGCCTTTTGGGTCTTTGTCTTGACATATTCCTGGGTTCTTCTTGTCAAATGGGTACTGGGGACCCAGGCACTCCTCACATTGGCTGCAATTTCTCTGAAGCGAGACTGGTTCTTCTAGCCAGTGCTGATTATGGATATCTGGTGGTTGTCACTGGGGGCACTGTTGCAGCGCTATCTGCTGCCTTTCCCCAGCCTGCCTTGGCTCCCTGATAGCTGGTACAGTGTGCGCAGGGGTAGGGCCACTGCCCACGAACCTGGGCCAATGGACCGATCACCCACGGACTCTCCACCACCACCCCTGGAGTGAGTGTGGAGCCCTGGTCTCCAGAGTGAGCCGTTCACCTGCAGGGACCCTTCAATGTGGCCCCCAGAATGCGCACATGGGCAGGGCTCAGCTTGAGCAACCTCCACTGGTCTGTGCTCAGGTAGGAGTCCTCAACCCAACTTTAAGATGTCTCCCGGCCAATCTCTTTCTCTCGTGGGAGGTTGAAGACCTCTGCACACTCACCGTCAGCCAGTTCAGTTCTCCAGATCTGTTCCCCCTGTCCACTGCCACTCTCCTCCAATGCTGCCTCTCTCAGCAGAGGCCTCCGGGGTCACCACCACCACAGCACCTTGATTGTGCGTCCCCAGGTTCCCGCAGGTCCTCTCACACAGTGGGTCTGGCTCTGGGCAGAGGTGCCACCAGCTATGGCCTTCTTTATTTAAGTGTTTCTTTTTACTCTTTCTGTGGGCTTCACTTCTCGCTTTAGATTCTTCCTGGGTCCAGAGGACCCACTTCCTTCCTTCTTGTCTTCCCCATGTTGCTATATTCCAGCATCTGGATGGTATCTCTCAGGGAGGCTGTTTACTCTGCTGCTTACTGTTCCACCATCTTGTTCTATATTTTTGTTTTTAAAGTCTGCTCTTCTCTTATCTGACTCAAAGAAACACTGAACAAAGCAATAATTATAAAAATGTTCAATGAATTTATAATGCATAAATATCCAATTAGTATGATAAAAAATAGCACAGAAGATGGAGAAAAGAAGGAAGAAAGTCATATAGGACCAAAATTTTGTATCCTATTTAAATCAAATTGGGGGTCAGGTATATAGCTCAACAGTACAAGTGCCTGCCTGGCAAGCACAAGGACCTGAGTTTGATTCCCAGTACAAATAAATAAATAAATAAATAAAATTGGCATAAATTTCAAATAAAATGTTAGATAGAAAGACGCTATTTCTAATAATGAGGCAACCAGTATGAAAATAAAACAGCAAAGTGTGGTGGTATACGCCTGTAATCTCAACACTCTGGGAGGCTGAGGCAAGAGACTCAGGGGTTTGAGTTCAATCTGGGCAACTCTGCAACTTAGTGAGACCTTGTCTCAAAATAAAAGGAAAAGTGCTGGGAGTATAACTCAGTGACAGAACACTTGCCCAGCAGGAGTGAGGCCCTGGATCCAATACCCACTACTAAAATAAATAGCCACTAGAAAATATATATTTAACCCAAACCAAGACAGTAATGAATAATAGATAGACAAAGGTACATGACATATACAAAATAAACAACAAAAATGGCAAATATGAACCCTACTTTATCAGTAATTATATTGGATATAAATGGTTTAAACACTCCAAACAAATGGCACAGATTGACAGAATGAGTTTCAAAGAAAAATATGATCCAAGGCAAATTTTACATTCCAAGATACAATAGGTTGGAAATGAAAGAATGGAAAAATCTGTATCATGATCAATTTTACATGTCTATATCTGTTAATGTAAGTAACCATTTTAAAGATAACGATATGCAATATTGCAACCATTGTCAAGTTTCTATCATCCTGTTTTGTAAACCTGCAATGTTACTGTTGTGCATTTACTCTAGCCGTTTTTTTGTCTCTTTTGCTTGTTGTCTTTGTTATATATGTCTTTTTTTAAAAAAAATATTACATTGGAAGACTGGCATGGTGGCCCATGCCTCTAATGCCAGCCCTCAGGGGGCTGAAGCAGGAGGACTGCAGTGAGTTCAAGGTCAGCCTGGGCTAGAGAGTAAGTTCAAGGCCAGCCTCAGCTGCATAGTGAGAGCCTGCCTCAAAGGACAAAAAGCCAAAAAGGCAAAAAAAAAAAAAGTTAAATGGGAAACAAGTAAAAAATAAGATCACAGTGCTGCCACAGATGCTAGAATTGAAGAAAAGGAGTGGGGAGAAGACAGAGAGAAAAACAACTAAATCAAAGCACAAAAACAATATCATTAATAAAAACCATAGTGCAAGGACCTGGATTCAGCACTCCAGCACAAGATTCCCTTCTCCTCTTGGCTGCAGCGTGGTCTCCACGGGTCAGGCTGTCTCCAGGGGCAGTTGACTGGGGAGCCGCGCTCACTTGTTTATCCTCCGTTTGGCCAGAGTTCGCCCTGCGGGGGTTCCCTTGCTTGTGATGAGCAGTGGAGAGAACACTGAAAAAATGCAGTGTTGTTTTCTGTTTTTCAGCGAGGCGCGATGAGGGAGAGCAGCGCTAAGTGCAACACACAGAGCCTTCCCAGGGGCCTGGCCTCCCCTCGGGCCATTGCATTTGCAGCACTCTTCCCAAAGCTGCGCCAGAAAGAAGAGGGCGCGATTTCCCAGGCGCCAGAGTGCTGCCTCCCCGCTTCAACCGTCCAAATTTTGCGTTCATCTCCATTTGTTGTCTTTCCTGCTAATTTTTCATTTCAGAATGGAAGCTCCTCCCGCACTTGAGAATACCTTCGTTTAAGGTGAATCTTCGCCGGCACAATCCGTCTTCTGCTCGGGCGTGTCAGCTCTCCCGGATCCTGGATTCCTACAGGATTTCCTCTTTTCTGTTCTCTAGCACTCTCCCTTAGTTATTTGGTCCAAAATATAGCTGTTTATTCATTGCTTGGTGGCGTCAGCTGGCAAAGTGAGTGCCAGGACTTTCCACATGGCTGTTTTAACATTACTGCTACAGTTTGGATCCTAAGTGTTCCCCAAAGGTCCATGTGGTAAAGCCTTGCTCCTCAGAGAGGCACTACTGGGAGGTGGCAGAACCTGTAGAATTTGGAGCCTGTTGGGAGACCTTCAGCACTGCCCCTGAAGAAGACTGTGCGACCTTGGTGCTCTTCTCTCTTTACTTCCCAGCCATGAGAGAATGGTTTTGCTCTGCCAGATGCTCCCACCATAGTCCCCTGCCTCACCACAGGCCCAAAATCGATGAGGCCAACCAACCATGGACTGAAACTTCTAAAACTGTGAGCCAAAATGAACTCCTTCTCTTTATAAATTGATTATGTCAGGTGTTTGTTACAATAATGTCAATTTGACTAACAGTCATATTTCTGCTTGTTTCTTCATTTTTTCAGGGCTGGAGGTTGAACCAAGGGTCTTGGCACTGAGCTGTATCCCCAATCCTTTTCTATTTTTATCTTGAGACAGGGTCTTGGTAAGTTGCACTGGCTAGGTTTGAGTTTGTGAGCCACCTGCCTCAGTCTCCCAGAATGCTGGAATTATAGGGGTGTGTCATCATACCCAGCCTCCACTTGTTTCTGAAATGGTTAAACACACATTTGTCCAAAAAGGCAGCCACTACATGCCTATATATTTATCTAAGAAAAATGAAAACTCTAGATCCATACAAAATCTTCTGTGAATGTTCACAGCAGCTTTATTCAGATAAGTAATAACTGCAAGCAATCTGAAAGTCATTATAAGTGAAGTTAGTCACACACATAAGACTACATACTGCATGAATCTATTTATATAAAATACAAACTAATCTAGATAGAATGAAAGATCAGTGGTCACCCTAGGTTAGGGATAGTGTGAAAGACTTATGGAGTCTTGCAGAATCTTTGGGGGAAGACGTGATATAAGGTGGCACACTCCTACATCGCCTTAAATTGCATGCAATTTTCAGAACTCAGCAAAGTGCACACTTCAAGCTGATGCAGTTTGCTGTTTGTGAATTATTCCTCAGTAAAGTTGATAAAGCACTTGCTACCTTCACTTCCTTAGAAAGCAGGCAGCATGCTGTCCAAAGTCAGAGTCTTGGCTGAAATGTTAGAATCAAAATATTGGGGGTGGGTCAACAGCTCTTTGCTACTTTCAGGACAGTCTACAGGAGAAAGATGAATTTGTGCTGCAGTTAGTAGCCGAGCTTGATGACTCCAACCCAAAAACGTCCCTCTGGGAGCTCCCACCACCTTCTGAGAATAAGGGCACACTCCCTATTGTCACTCCAGGAGGGACCCAGGGAGACAGACAGATAAAAAAGACCCTGAGATGGTAAAATCAGTGGCTACAGATGACAATGTGAGGACAAGTGAGTCTTTGCCAGAGAACAGAGGCAGGGGCTGCTCTAGGGACTGACCACTGCTGGAGAGGGTTCCTATTACTCCTACCTGGGGGGGTTCACTCCATGGCTGCGCAGCAGAGGCTAGCTTGTTTCTCATTTGCTAGCTTGTTTCTCGTTTTCCCCTTCTGGCCAATTTCTAATTTCCTTTCAGTAGCTAGTCTTCCCTTCCTCCTTTCAGAAATAAAACTCTTTCAAGTCTTTCCTGTGTACATTTGTCATCTAGATAGATTTATACCCAACTTTCCTTGTCATCAGATGCCTTGAAATTTGACTAGGGTCAGCTTCCTGGAATTGTGACCTCTGCATGGTCCCTGCTCTCAGAAAAGCCTCACACTTGGTCCAACACTATACTACTGATATCTAAAATTCTTTGTTATGTTACATTTGAACCTGGTTTATGTAAGCGAAGTGCAATGGGACAATGGGGCATGTGTATCAGAAAAGGGAATACCCTAATGTCACCAAGCAGATGTTCAGGGCCAGGTCCACAGGCTTAGGGCGCTGCAGAGCACTGGGCCAGGCCTATGGCAGTCTTAAGTGGCATGGGACCATAACATAGTGGCCAAGGTAGGACCTGGGCCCAGACTGGCAGTGGCAAAGGTGGCTGCGACACGAAGTACATGAAACCTCTGGCCGCTTGACTATCTATTAATTGATTTTTTTTGTCTTTTTTGAGACAGGGTTTCGCTATGCAGTTCAGGCTGGTCTTGAACTCACTTTGTAGCCCAAGCTGGCTTCCATCTCACAACGATCCTCCTGCCTCAGCCTCCTGAGTGCTGCAATTACAGGCGTGTGCCACGAAGCCCAGCCTTGACCATCTATTTCTGTCTATGAGCAGTTTCTCTCAAGCTGACACACGGTCACCAGAACAAATTCCACAATCCACTGTGCTGTGACTTACTTCTGCCTCCATTTGTTCACTGAAACTAAGGAAGGAGAAGTGACAGGGAAGAGTGAAAGAGGAAAGGAGGAAATGTGCAGGTCATGGCTGAGTTGTCCGCGTACACAGAGACGCTAGTGGGTGATGACTCCTGAAAGAGAACAGATTGGGAAGAGGGAAGATGAGCTCAGCTCTGTTATTGAAAACAAGAGTGGGGAGAAGTTGAGCAACATCCATCCAGGAGTGGGACAGGGCTTTTCCTCAGCAGAGAAGGATAGAGAGGGGAGAATCAGGATGGAGATCCTGTAAAGAGTAGGAAGAGGGATTAAAGCTGTTCCTGCTAATTTGGTGATGGATGGGAACTATGAGACCACGAAAAGACATGATAGAAGACATCATAGTGCATGGAGAAACTGAGCCACATAGTGTCCAGACCCAGGACACTAGAGCCAGCAGACTACAGGGCTCCTGCCAAGAGGGTAGCCAGGTATCAATAGAGAAAAGAGAGACCACCATACCTGATAAGCACTCTAAGTACAAGCTGTGATGAACTGGGGACAATGGCAGTGCTAAACCCCAGGAAAGAAAGAAAGCTCAGGCAGAAAAGCACAAGAAAAGCCTTCTGGTGAGATACACGGAGAAGGAGTAACTAGTGTGGCTTTAGCTTCTCAATGCAAAAATTATCAGCTGCTTTTATGTATGCGGATGCCATGTTCAACCTGTCAAAAATAGTAGTGTCAGGCAGGAGCCTGTAGTCCTGGCTGGTTCCAGCCCTCCCAGAAGACCAACACCGGAGTGGTATGCTATGTGTAGCACTTACTTTCAAAGAGATGGCGCTTGTTAATGAGGAACTGCATAGTCATCAAAGCAGAAAGAGGCACAACTGGGAACTCCAGAACAAGGAAATATAAACCCTCCACTCACACCATGGAACAGACATAATCCCACCCCAACCTGGTGGTCCAGAGCCTGAAATCTGTTCCACCCACCTGTCACCCAGTTTAAAGGCAGACATGTTTTCTAAATAGGAGCACAATGTATGAGTAGTTCTCAAACTTTCATGCACATCAGCCATTCAGACCTGTTAGGACATTTACACTCCCTGCCAGGCAGTAATTAGAGAAAATAAATGCAGTGTCTTCAAATATCCTAAAGTAAGATCTCTAGGACTTACAGGCAAAGTGTGCATGTAGTTCAAACAATATATTTCAACCTGGGGATAGATTTGATGATAGATGATACACACATGTTAAATAGATAGATAGATAATAGATAGACAGACAGAAGGCTCCAGGGCCAGTCCTGCCAGAGTCTTCCTGCCACCAGAATGGAGGTCCCCAAGGAGCCACCTTTGATAGCTAACTGATTGTATCCACTTGAGTAAGAAACGCCCAACTAAATTCAATGAGCATAGTTCTGAGTGTGACTGAGG
This sequence comes from Dasyprocta punctata, assembly GCA_004363535.1. Taxonomy (NCBI): domain Eukaryota; kingdom Metazoa; phylum Chordata; class Mammalia; order Rodentia; family Dasyproctidae; genus Dasyprocta; species Dasyprocta punctata. Next base: position 1,626 of record RJWM01018113.1, on the reverse strand, counting down.
GTACTTGCTGTTGACAGAAGGCCCATCCTGGGCCAGCTCGTCACTGAATGGAATAAACAGGAAACACAGAAGGAAGGCTCCCTTCTGTTTCTTTGGAGGAACTCGTCTTCGCCTTCACTTGGGGCGTCATCTCTTTCCTGGCTTCCAGCGCAGACCTGCAGCTACTTTGGCCCCCTGATATGGACTCGCATGGGACACCACAGTGAGCTCCAGGCCTTCGACTGGATCCTTCAGGTCGCCAGTGCACAGACAGCCCTTTTGCACTCTTCCATACCTGACTTTGTGGGTCACCAGTGAAAGCTGATCTTGTAAATTCTTATATATTTGTATATCTTACACTAAATCTATTTCTCTAGTAAGCACGGACTGATACACACATGTACTCCCATCTCCAGCCCCATACTGCCCTAAGTTGTGCACTAAAATACACTGGTTTTCCCCTGCCCAAGCCTACCAGTTTCCTCTTTGAGGTTGTTGGTTTCATTCTGGAGCACAGGGCACCAGTCCAGCGGGTAAGGAAGGAAGAGAAATGGTTACTATGCTCTACCCCCTCTCTCCACTCATCCTCCCTGTGGTGAATTAACTAATGGGCAACTTGGAGCACCCAGCAGAACTGAGTCAGCGTGGTGCCGGGTGTGGAAGGCCACCTGAGAAATGCTGCCAACAGCATAAAAGGAGAACTTTTGGGGACTATGGGGTGCTGTTGGTTCTCCTGGAGAAGCTTGTCACACTGACTTTCCTGATAGGAACTTGGCTATTCTCATTGTTTGGGTAGCTTGGGACCTTGCTGTCACTGAGGATGGCTGCAGTTCTCTTTAGGGGAGCCCTGGTCCTTACCTTGTCGCTTCCTGGCTCCCTCAGATCCCTCAGACTGTGGGCACAGATCTTCCATCCTCCTGGTGCATACTTTTTAGATTCCACCACTGACCTTTGGGCCTTCCCAGCCCAGATCCGTGAAACAGACTTGCATGAGACATTGTTGTGGGCTCTAGGCCTCCAGCTGGACTCATGCAGGACACTGCTGTGGGATCCAGGCCCTCAGATGGATTCTTTGGGTCTCTAGTGCATGGACAAATCTCCTACACTCTTGTATTGACTCTTTGGGTGAAAATTATAAAATAATACTATAAATTATGTGCCCCGTATTAAATCTTTTCCCTTGTAAACCCTGACCACAACATCCCTAGTCTATTTTTGGTCTCCACCCTCCACATTCCAAATCTCAGAGGCTACACTGGAAAAGGATCTTCAGTGGGAAGGAACACCCTCCCTCCACTGAGGGTGGTGGATAGACAGGATCCCCTAGGTAGGGTCAAATAAGGGATTTGGGCCCCTTAGTGCTTAAGAGAAAGCCTCTGCAGTGTTCCCAGAATGTGAACAACACGCGGTGTGCAGTCTTGCTTTTGTAACATTGTCCACCCTCATTATTGCAATGTGTACTCAAATTCCTCTATTAGTCCATGAGACCCAAACCCCTAGAAATAAACCAACCAATCAGGTGGGGCTGCCTCCAGAGGGAAGGGAGCACCACCTCAACTCATAAAAACAGGACCACTGCCCAAACTCCAGGGTTACCTAGTTCAGGGGCCCCACTCCTTGGAAGAGTTTTATATCTCTATCTTCTGC
>RJWM01018112.1:0-41652 GCA_004363535.1 Dasyprocta punctata | reverse complement strand
GCAGGTCCAGTGAAACTAAAATACTACCAACAAGATAAATCACAGAACCATGAACGTGGTTGTCTGTAAAACTCCTTAGGAATGCCAAATATCCTTGATGGTGAAACCAGCAGTAATGGAGCCAGTGCTCTGTCTCCCTTTGCAGTAAATTCCTCGGAGGGTAGAAAAACATATAAAGTATGTAGAAAAGGAGTTTAGTCGCCAAGAATATAAGACAAAAATGAATCACATAGAAAAATGACAGAGCCAAGAATAATAGTGATAACTAATTTTTCAATTGTTTCCTATGGTTCAGAAGTACATACATAACCCTTCAGTGAATATGTGTACCCATTTGACATGAGACATTCCTACACATCCAAAAGTGTCAGCGTAACTTCACTTCTAAAGAGTTGGGTCCCATTCATTTTGCTGTGATATTTTGAGGGATGGGCATTTCTGAGGAAACTGACAGAGTTGCTTCTTTCTGCATTATTCATCCTGGAACTCAGTTCTGGGGCTGGGATTGGGAGCCAGAGCGTTGGTCCTTCTCATCCCGATGGCAAAATTTCTAATTCTAACTTACTTGAATACATCTATCAACTTAAACTAACAGTGTTCTGTCCTGATCTATAGAGGTTTAATTTGCATTTATATCATAACTATTAAAAAATTAGGTGATTTCACTGAAGAACAGAAATGAAAATGACTTTTATCCTGCTTCTAGGCATTCCCTTCTAAGCTATACCCAGAGCTGGTAGTGGACCCCAAGAAAGAGTGGCATCATCATTCCAGAGCCTAAAGCCATCTTGTAACCTGCCTATTCTGTTTATTCTTTACAATGTGCATTCATAATTGCATAAGATCCAATGTGTTTATAGCAGGCTTACAGCCAAGATTCAATGTATACTGAATCTCAGAGCCAGCCGAATGCCACAGCAGAATTTGATAAAAGAAAGAGAAGTGATTGCCTTTGCTGGGAAGTTATGTGAATTACTGCACCCACAGCAAAGCTATTCACTGGGAAATCTCTGTGCTCTTAGGAGAGCAAAAGACAAGAAAAGTGAAAGCAGGAGGAAGAGAGGGAGTAGGGAGAGGGACAAAGGAAGGAGGCCAAGAACACTAAAATCAATGATCATGTTCTTCTTCCATAATTTTAGTATATCGGGAGGATATACTAAATTAGAGCCATTTCCTTAACTTATGGCTAGATAGGAAAAATAAAAACAACAGAATCCAAAACTTTGACCTGTAAATTCATGTGCTTTTGAGAAGTTGCTATTTTTCTTAATAAGTAAATAAATGAATACCACTTACATGCAGGAAATATAAACATGAGTGACTTATAATTTAGTAAACCTCAGATTATTAATAATTAATGTTTCTCCTTTCAATGCTTTTAAACACCTGAATATGATCATTCTTATTTAATTCAGATTTTAATTTCTTAAAAATATGGTGGCTATAAAGGAAATATCTATAAAGGAATAGAATATTCAATTATGTTCCTAAAATATTCATGAGAAGATGTAGAATTTTTGAAAACTTTGTTTTATCCAAAGTAGCTAGGAAACACTTTATGCTATCACAGTGGTTAGCAGACGTTCAGGTCTGAAGATTATAAAACATTTGGCAAACTGAGAAATATAAAAATTTAGCCTGGAGAAAAAGATTAACTAGATCATTTACTAGGTCAGTATTTATTATCAAGTTAATAAAGTAAAAATATGCCCCTATTTCTCTACTTTTTAATGTATAGGGAAAGATAAACTATGAACTTGCCCCTTTTTGGAACAGGTATATTCAAGTATATCACAAATATGCTTGCATCAAAATGCCATTGCAGGTGAATTCCAATAAATTAGTGAATTGGCAGAAAAAAATAAAAACACTAATTAATTTTGTCAATATTTACTTATCTAGAAAATCTTACTGAGTATTCATCTACTATAAGAAAAAACTTTAGATCAGGGAATGAGACATCTGGAGCAGAGTTTCCTTTCCAAATACAAAAGCTGTAAAAGGTCAAGAAACTTTCCTGCTGAAGAATAATTTTGCACATAGGTGCATTTCCATTGAATACTCTGATAAATTTACATACACATTAGTATTCATAAACTCAATACTATTTCCTCATTAACCTGTATGTCTTTGTGAGCCTTTTATATTGATTGTCCTTATCCTGAAAATAAACTTTCTCTGTGCTTTGAGAATTCCTTATCTGTTTTGAGACTTCATAGAAAAGTCATGAGACTATCAATCTGAGGATTTTCTAGAATCAAAAACAAGAATAATTTTCAATCATTTTGGTAAAATGTGCATTTGTAAAATAAAGGAAGAGTGAAAAGAATACAAAATTCCAAATGGCATTAAACTATCTCAAAAGCATATGAATTATTTAGCTGTCCTTTCGTGTCCTATTTGGCAGAGGGACACATTCCAAGCCCTAGGACAACAGCACAGTTTGAGTGGATAGCGGGGAGACGGAGACTCCAAGCCACAGGTCACCCAGTGAGCTCTCAGACAGCAGGCAGGAGGGCTAAGGCCACAGAGCTGATGTCACCTATGTGGGCTCAGCCCACCACAGGTGCTTCACTCTTCCAACATCTTTGGTAATAAGAATGTTTTTTAATCATAAAGTGGATGTACTTACCCATGAATCAAACATCAAAGTAATCAAATGCGTGCACTTCGGTAATGTAGTTTATGAACAAGTATTTATTATCTGTTGTCCTGCAAAGCACTGGGAATACAGAGTTAAGAGAATGCATCCCTTCCTTCCTTTAAGGCACTTCTAGATGAGTGAGGGAACCGGTGCAGTGATGCTTCTTTAGATATCAAAGTGGAGGGGACTCTTAAGGGAACACTTAACAGAGGCTGGAGGTTGAAGAAGTCAAACAAGTTCTGCGATTCAAATAATTCTGTAATTCCCTTATTTCCTTGCTTTCTCTTATTGTTTTGGAGGCTAATTTTTTTTAAACATGAGAATTAAAATTCAAGGTGATTTCTTCCAAAAATTTATTTGCAAGCTGCATAGCTTTGTTACTCCAGGCTGGGTCCTGGTAACCAGCACGGAATCTTCCTGTCTGCAGACTGCCAGGATGGCTCTAAAGAAATATGGCACTTCATCCTCAGACAGTCACAGGCGTCCTCAGACCCCTTGCTCCTGCTTTGCTTTCTTTACCATCTCTTCCCTTAGTTGAGGGTAAAACTGTTACACTCTTGTTTCTAAACCAAGTGATGTCTCCATGGTTGGCACCTTGGAAGAAAAGGCTGGAGCCAGCCAGCCAGAAGCCAGGCAGCACACAGAGAGAGAGACACGGGATGGATCATTTACTGCCAATGACTAACTCTGGCAACTGGGATAAACTATAAATGTGTTTTTTCCAAGTCTGATTCCACAGCCATTTTTCAAATTTAGATACAGAACTCTGGATTAGACTGCCTTGACATTTCAGGTAGTCAAAAACAGTTGTACTTTGTCTAGGTTGAAAGAAGCCGAGTTTCATCCATGGATGGATGCTAGTTAGTAAACACTGCAAAATCTGACATCAAATACCTGTACTAGAAGTTTGCTTTTGCTTTATGTTTAAAAGATCAGTTTATACTCGCTTTTGTAAGTTACTCAAATTCTTACCAAGAGTCTGCCAGAAAGACACAAAACAAAAGATGCACAGGTATTTAAGAAGGACTTTTAGTTACAGAAATAAAAGGGAAGTTTGTACAGTCATACATTTAAATAAGAACCTTCTAAATGCAAAAACTCTTCTACCTAGTTGTTTCTACAATGACTACAATTAGGCAAGCCAACAAATAGCTTTGATAAAATACTGGACTTGGGGAACTATATGTAGAAAATCAGAAAAGATGGGCTCACTATAAACTGAAATTACATCAGGAGGGGTGAATAAAATGGGTTTGTAAGCAGCCTTCGAAAACATAAGGAGTTTGAGATGGAGGCTTGCCTGGTAAGGAGACAGAGAACATGGCCGCGTGGAGAGAAGCAAAAACTTGGCACAAAGGTAGAATCGGGAGGGGTGGTGAGGGGAGTTCTCCACAGAAAGGATTCTTCTTTCTCTTGGGAGGTTTCTATGACTTGACCACTTAGAATTTGAGCACTCTTCTCTATGTTCTGATCTCACCTTGCTCATGCACCTACTAAAGTGCCTGAGACATGTATTCATTTACATGTAAACTGTACATTCTTTGAGGCTGAGAAATATTTGCTTTCTCTCTATATCATGAGTGTACAACAGAGTCTGACAGGCAGAAAAGTTCCAATAAATGCTTGCTAAATAAATTAATAAAGTTAGCAGAATGTATAAGTGACTTTCAAAAATACTAACCTAACAATCAAAATTAAAGAGAGATTAGAGATGGATGAAACCGAAGGCCAGGAGTAAAAATGTTAAGTTAGAGACAGGACAAAGAACCTAGCACTAGGGATGATGAGATAGTTAAATCTATGGGACAATAAATACTGAATATGCAACTTGGGGAATTATGGATGAGATAAAGTGTTAGAAAAAATTAGAAGTGAGGGGGTAGTAGTTACAGTGAGGTATGCTGGGTCTTTCATCAAGTCTAAGTGGGGTCTACACCAGGACAGCAGAGAAAAAACATGAAGACCGAAACAAACATTTCTGCTGTTTTAAGCTACCTGTTTTGCAGTACTTTGTTATGGAATGGTCTCGGGAAACTAATGTAGGTATCTACAGGATAGGAGCGTGGTCTAAACATTGAATGAAATAAGGTTTTGGAAATATATAAAAGTTTGATTAGAAAAACGTTAAGCCTTCTGTAAGGAGTACCAGGCTGCATATTGAAGAAGAGCAACTCAGGCATAATAATAGCTTCTATGTGCTTAGTGCTTATAAAAAGTTCCTACTTCATCATAAAAACCACCCTGATAGAGGCCTCAGGCCAGCCAGGATGATCGAGCTAGCAAGTAGCAGAGTCCATATTTGAACAACAATGCCATGTGAACATTTTCATTCTATGTCCCCTTGACTCCCACTTTAGAGAGAGAATAAAGAGAAGATAATTTGGCCTAGATAAAACTTTAGCCATGCTCTAGATAGGTATTTTTTAACAAATAATAAACTGACTAATGGAGCCCATGTGAAGCAAAAGGAGTCTATACTAACTTGACTGAAAAATAAATTTAAAAAATGAACAGGAAAATCATGGTTTACTTTAGAGATTAAAAAAGAGGAGTTTCAAATGAGTTTTCTTCTAAACCACCACTCGTTATGAAAGGGGAGCAAATGAAAGGTAATAGGACTGTGAATGCCATTCTTGTCATTCAGCTCCCAGCTCTCAGCAGTCGTGTTTCATTTCCTGTCCAGCCACCCATCATTACCATCCTAATATCCGGCCAGATTTCCCGAGCTGTCCCGAGGCCTTGCAGGATATTGCTGGGAGAAAACGATCTCCACGACACGAAGAGCCTTCGGGCACGTCAGTGAGCACGGAGAGTAAATGACTGCATGTCAGCTGTTATGTTGTCCTTTTTCAGATTAGTTTATGGGGCACAGGAAATGAAATTCCCCCCGGAATATTCAGCTTACATTTCATAAACACGATTCCCTTCACAGCAAACAATACGTGTTAGACTACTTAATATAAACTGAGCAGGTGATGCTGAAGAAGCCACTGGGGAAAATCTCAATAAAAGTCAACACTGAAAAAGATAATTTAAAGCAAATAATTTTTTTTAAACTATAGCATATTCAGGTCTCCATTTTCTGTGACTTTTTACTTGATAACTATCAAGTATGTAGGCAAGTATAAAAGGTGATGGAATTTATGCTGAGCTCAAAAAATTTTTCGTAATAGGGCTATGCACCAAATCAAATGACAAAATGCAAATTTAAGATACATCTCTAACAACGCACTTCTCTGATACTGTAGGGTTCAACCACAGGGAATAATGTCCTTTGTGGTAACTGGATTGTCAAATAGAACACTGTAGAGGGCCCATCTACATTTATCAGTGACATCTCTGGAAGTCAGGAATTCTAAGAAGTCACAAAATTCTTATCCATATCCATGTTGAATTGTATAAGATATATAGATGTAGATATAGATGATATAGATACAGATACAGATACAGACACAGATATATCACTATTCTACCTCATCTCAGAAAATTAAAAGAAATTTGTTCATCCCTAATAGGCTCTAAGCTTTGGATTTCTTAATGCTATACCCTGAGTGAGTGAAAAGTTTATCTAGAATTTAAATGAATACAAAATACACAATGAGAACCCTCTCCCAGCCATAACTTCACGCAAGCCTATGAGTGATGAATTACAAACTCCACTACTTACAGCTTCCCAAAGTATAAGAAATTTACCATTTAATTTTATAGGAATCAGGCTGTGCTTAAATTTATTGAGAAACTAATTTAGCTTATCAATTGTCGACCTTAGGTACCTTAAGAGGTACAATAATTAGAAATACAGCATTAGTAAAAAAAAAATGGATGATAAGGTTACAAAATGTATATGTCATCTAAAGGCAGGACATGTGAATTCTTTGTGAAAGTAGTATTTTGTGTAATGAGAAAATATTATGGAACTTCAAACAGGATTAACACCAAATTAATATTGCGCTTAAAATAATTAATATCTTCCTTAAAATTAAAGAGCTATAAAATTTTATTTCTTTCTAACTTGCTAAACAAGAGAGGATTTCAAGAAAATGGTGTAGCACTTAGAACACATCAAGTGTAATATCCTGCAGAATCTGAAGAGGAAAAGGGAAATATGCTCTTTGGCTCCTAAGACTCAAGAGAATTAAATTGTTTCTTATTAAAGCATGTAAGATAAAGACTGGAAGTCAAATCATATATCTGTTACACAGGTAGTATTAAAATAATATAATTTCTAAGCCAAGAGACAAATAACAGAAATAATAAAAATGATCATGTTTAATAAATGAAATATATCCAATCTAATGTTCTACATAGGGGGTTTGAAAAGGCCTTCACAAAGTGATGAAATGGACATAGGACACACAAAAATACCCTGAGGATGACCAAGACCATAAAGAGAAAGAAGAAGTGGACTTTACCCACACGCCTCTACCCATATGTGATTTCTCCATTAGATCCTAGCACCGAACAAAAGACAACACTCTTATAGTCTAATTGCTTGATTATCTGACAAATAACCAAACAATTCAAGTACATGTTGGTAATTGTCTTGATGTAGTTAAATACAGGATAGTAAGATCACACATGCCAGCACTGTTTAAGGCATTTTGTAGGGGGACTAGGCTACACTTTCTGGTGGAAGTGATATGCCAACTGAGAACTGAGCAAGAATTCATCCAGAAACTATATGCAATTTACTATTCTTAGAAAAAGAAAGACAAAAAGAGCATTTGAAAGATAAGGAAAGGGACAGAGTGAAAGGAATGGCAAGGTGAGGTGTCTTGGACATAGATTTCTGACTGCCTTCAGCCTTCCTTGGCTTCATTTTTAGCATAAGTCTGCCAAAACAAATCAAGAGAACGAGAAATGGAGAGTGAGAGAGCAAGTGTGCAACTCTAGCTGTAAGATTTTCAGTTATATTTTGACTCTTAAATCATCGAGAAACCCTAAGAGGCATACAGAGGCAGGAGAAATGAAAGCTGAGTTGAGGAAATCTAGGTTTTTGTGTGGGTGTGAGATTATACATTTTCACACTGGCACTGAAAGTTGCTTGATGCGTAAATTTTTTTCTCATCTGAAAAATAAGGATAATGTATATCTCCCTGAGCCGTTCTGAAAATCAAATCAAGCACTTTGAAAAATCATATCAAACAAACCATTCTCACTTGGCTCAGGGTTTCCCAGACTTTTCTCCCAGTACATGTGGGTCATCAGTATGGATTCAGTCTCTCCTCTCTCGCTGTGTAGCTATCTGACTCTAGAGTAGAGTGAGGTTGAAATAGTCACACATTATGTTATATCATTAGGAACCATTTCTATGGGGCTGGAATCAAGTAGGGGATTCCTGCTTCCCCGAACACTCTGAGGTCTGGGTGGTCCATATAAATAGCATCACAAAACAAACACACACTTGGATGTTAAGAACTCCAGTGATAAGAACAGGAAAGAGTTTTTCTCAGTTAACATAGGATACTCAAGTGCAGCTGTAGCAATTAATTGGGTCTGCTAATGCCACAATACCTGTGCTACTCCCTGAAGCAATGCACCTGTGTTTAATATCATCACAGATGGAAAGTTGTAAAGCTAATTACATGGCATCTTGACAAGAGGCTTTTAAGGGAAGGAAGTGTATTTTGTGACTTCTGCCAACATAACTCATTTTTTCAGTTGTAGTTTTTAAAAAGTAGGTGACAATTCAGGAGTAATGGTGTATGCCTGTAATCCCAGCACTCGGGAAGCTGAGGCAGGAGGATCGCCATGAGTTTGAGGCCAGCCTGGGCTACATAGTGAATTCAAGGCCAGTTTGAGCTGCATAGTGAGAGCCTGTCTCAAGAAACAAACAAAGGAAAAGTAGGTGACATTGTGCTTACAGGATTGGGAGGTAAATTCCAGTCTTGTCTTTCAGAACCATTTAAAGTTTCAGGTTATTTTTAAGACCATATATTTATGATCTTGCAGTTCTTCTTTAATTCAAAGATTTTACCCAAAATCAGTTCCATAAAAATTATATGTGTTTTGTGATTTTAAATACTGTGTACCTCTCAAATTGAAGGTTTTAAATTTTGTTTTAAATCTCTGTCTTGATTTTGTTTTATGTTGGTGTTTCTCAAACCTAGTCTTGCATCAGGATAACTCAGAGAATTTTTTTATAATACTAATTCCTAGACTCCTCCTCTACTGATTCTGATTTTTGCTTTGAAACCAAAAATCATATTTTTAAGATGCTTCTCTAGTATTTTGTTGCCAGATTGACTATAATTACTGTTCTCGCAACAACAATTTCCAGTGATGCCCACTTTCTTTAAATGGAAGAAACAAGAAAATTATCATTTCTTAATATGACCATCTCCTTTTGTTCCTTATGTCCAGTTGTTAGAGAAGAATGAATTTATTTTCTGCCTGTTCTTTATGATAATGGAGATAAAATGATAACGACTTTCTCCTATGTAGGGAAGTTTATCATCAAGAGCTACCACATCCCTGAAATCTCCCTCAATTATCTATTTTTTAAGGTGTAAACACTTCTAATCTAAAATCACTTCCATCAAAGGATCTTTTGGGCATCTTTGTAATGAGTTTCCTGGGAAACAGTCCCATTTAAGAGAGTCCAGAAAGAGTCTAGTGTGAACCTAAGAAATTGCAAAGCTCTCCCAGAACACATTTGTGCCATCATGGTTCCCTGGTGCGTTTTATCACTGAGTAGGATTCACAGACCAAAATAAGAAATCTAAAGAAAAACATTTCACACAGGGAATTTAACAAGAAAAAACAACTACCTTATAGAAAACAGATGGCTAGAGTTACTAAAGCTGAAAGACTGTCAGCTGGATCTTTGGCTTATTTTTTTTTAAATGCTTTTTAAAACAGGCAGGAAAAAGTCTTACATTTTACCAAACAGAACCAAGCTCATACCTGATCTGCTAAAGAAAGTCAGAAGTTTGTGTTTTGAAAATGAAATACCTAGAATCATTAAAGAGAGGCTTTTTAATTTCATTTGAGAGATAGTTCTGACACACTCGTCAAATTATGCAGGGATAGAGAAAGAGGAAATGGCATAATAAAATAATGCTCATGTTCAATTTTGGAGTTTTTTCATTTTTTAAAAAACTTTATTTTACACACAAAACAACTAGATGATGGATGGTGTTAACTTGCATGAATTGCATATAGTACTCTATTTGAAAATAAATAACAGAAATGGTACATAGTCTTGGAAATTATTTTCAAACTAGGAATCAAAGAGCAAATGATACATTTATTCAACCTTCATTTATGCTATGTTTGGAGAAGTTGAATTTTAATTTTGTTATTTATCAAATAAACTATTATTATTATTATTATCATTATTATCATTATTGAAAAATGTCAGCTTTAGGGGCCGTTATTGTGAAAAGTGATTCAAGTTCTTCTTGAGGTCACAGGAAATAACTTGAACAGTTAAATGAATTGTAACGTTCATGTAACGAGACAATGAGCTGCTTTACCTACATGATTTTCCAGCAAACATACACATGAAAGTATCAAAATGTATTCCCATTTACTTTTAAATCATTCAAGCCAAATGAAAATATGACAATTCACTGAGAAAACTAAACTTTTTTTTAAAAAGTTCTCAAGCCAAAAAACACTCTTTTGATACTTTGACTGTTTTAAAACACAGAGGTACGGTGTCATAAGATTCTTTCTTGGACAGAGACATCATGGTCAAATACTGGCTTTCAGCTACTGTTGGAGACCAAGGACTTTTGTTGAGCAAAACCAACATCCAGGCCCAGAGCTCATAACAAGACTTTCCATCAGCCTGGACCAAGGGAGGGAAAGTATATAATTATCTTCATGCAACTGGACTCCATGAAGACAATGTTAATACTCACTATTACAAAAAAAATGCAAGTCCAGCAATTCTAATGAAATGTACATTAAAGAATTGAATTGTTGGCAAGAATCCATATGTGATTCAGTCACTTTTATAACCCTCTAAAATAGTTTCCCATTCATATGTGTAACATTCACTTCTAATCTGTAAATCAAGTTAGAGAAATAAACTCTGTATAAATCAACAGTTGCATATTTCTCACAATATTTGAATATTTGAAACAAGACAAATCTAAGTAATATAATTTTAAAAATGTGAATATTGGCCTTTGGGTTAATTCAGCTTCAAAAATTGATTACAAGATATCTATTAATATCTACTGAGATTCAGATTTTGATTACAATATATTAAAATTGTCTGCTATTTGAAAAAATAAGCTATGGAGATGTACGGAAATGTGATTAAAGCTGCTCATGGCAAAGGCGTCTGTCCTCGAGTGCCCGGCAGAGCCACGTTTTGCATCTATTTTTATGATATGTAATCATGGCCTAGTTTTTAGAGACATAAGTAGAAGTTTCCTACCACACCAACATTCCAGAATAACAGTATCATTCTGGTACAGACAGTTTCATAAAACCAGAGGGGGGAAAGGGAACTTGCTGTTGGAAAGATTACAAACCTAATTACTTATTTTAAAACTTTCTCTTAACCAGAGAAAATGAATTTTGTGCACTTAAAACATTTAACAAGTAATAATCTTACTAGCCATGGCTTCAAACATAGAGTGAAAACTATCTTAACTTTCTAATAATTTGACTATATTTTTGTTTAAACCTACTATCATTCCTATTTTTGGAAAAGAACAGATTATAAAACAAGTGAAATTGAAATAACCAAATATGAATGAAATTAAAATGCATTTCATATAATTATTTTACTACCTATCAAATATATTGAAAAAATTTATACAACCATATTAAATTCATTGCCCAGGAATCCTTGGCTGGGTGTTTTGGAAATAACAGTTGAGAAGATACTTAGGTAATTACTCAGAGATAAGGTAAAGGTGGGCTGTACATGGACAGCAGAGAAAGGTTGGCTTTATATTCAGCACTCTATTCAGACAAAAGGTGGAAAAAATGCCAGAAAGTGTTGGCTGCCTCCAATCACGGAAATCCTTAACCCCAACTAACTGCACTGCGTTTCACTTTGTAGATGGTGACTGTGATGCCGCTGAAGGTTTTCCCTCGTTGAGCCAAAAAAAGAAAACAAGGAAAGTTGAATCCTGAGATTCAAAAATCAGTTGAGTCAGAGAGATGAGAAATAATCTATGGGACACACCAGTTAGGCAGCCTGGTATGAATTGAGGCAGGTCCAGTTTTCTTCCAGAAAGGAAGAGAAAGAAGGTGAAGAGGAGCCCCTATCAGCAGACAAACTTTGGGAACAGAATCAGAGAAGTTCAGAAATTATGTTTCACACAAGAACAAGGTTTCTGGAGGATGTTTTCCTGCCTTGAAGAAGTGAAGGACTGTTCTCAGTTTTCCTTCAGGTGTTTCTTTCTGAGCAAGGAACTGGAGACACCATGAATTTCGCATGCCCTGCTCTGTCTCATATTCCGTTAAAGCGTGGCCACACAGTCAGGTCACCATTTTCAAAGCTCTCTGTTTACACGTGTATACCAAATTCTACACAGACCAGCGCTCTCTGGAGCTAGACCTCACATTTTCTTCACAGAGTTCTGAAAATGATCGGTGTTGCTGCTTAGCACGTCATCAGCCTGTCACCAACGATTGGCCTTCACAGAGGGAATAACAGTGCTGATGATGATGATTTAGGCCTAAAATTCCTCCCGAGTAGTTGACAATATAAACACAACCTTTTGGAAATTTTCTAGAAAATATTGGAGAACATAATTTTTAATGGTTTCACATAAAACTGTTGCATAACTAAAGTGAAAAAAATCCTATATACAAAAATCAAACTGGAATTGGAGAGGTAACAAACACCAAGCCAAGGACAACACCCAGGAAAATGAGGTAAATTGTATCATAAATAGCAATGACAAAAAGCTCCAAGTATATCTCTTCAGGTTAACTAGAAAAAGGAAGAGAGGGTGGATGACTAGTTCTAAGATTTACAGAATAAAACTTCCTTAGTTCCAATTATCCTTTTTCAGTAATAACACTAGTTTACCTCACGACTCACAAACCACATGAAATTAGTACAGGCTGAGAAGTTGTAAGAGTCATTAATTGCAAAGTCCAGCTTCTTCTAAGAGATTATGCCTATCTCTGGCTCTACAATCTTAGATATATATATATATATATATATATATATATATATATATTCTACATCAATTTATATATATGTAATATATTATATATATAACATGTAATATATTATACATATATATTCTCCATAAATTTTCAACTTGTCACAGTTTTTCTTTTTGTTATATATTTCTGTTTTCCATTTCTGCTTACAATATGGCTACAGTCAAAAAATAAAGAACTGTCTTAACTTAAAAACACATCAGTTCTATTTCAAACTAACTGATTTAAAACAGAATCTATCACAGATGGTCCTGGATAGCTGTCCTCTTACCTCCATTCCTTTAGAAATTTTTTTCTTCCCTTACCTGTTATTTAAGTAACACATAATTCACATAGAAATGGCTATGACAAAATATCACCACCCAGGCATCTGAGTGTCTTTAATGGGAACACAGATTTTGAATGTTGCATGAAGCTGTAGGACACCTGCCTAGTAAGAGAAATTCTACAAAAGTTCATAAATGCAGTGTTGACCTGACCTCTGACAGATCTGCCCCTTGTGTCTCAAATGGTGATCACAAACAGTGAGATGGAAAAAAAAAATTAGTGTTCTACTTGGCAGTTTAACATCAATAATATGTAGGCTAAAAGGAAATCCCCAAATTAAGAAAAAGACCTGGTGACTCAGCATTCAGATGTTGGTCTTTTTAATGAGAGATAGTTAAATAAAATTTAATTCAGTTTTAAAACTCTATTTAAATTTGTGGTAGTGATAGTAGTGGTAGTAGAAATTAGAAGCTTAATGTATGCTAAATATTTCCCAGCTTTATATATATACATTTTTTTTGTACCAGGAATTGAATTCAGGACCTTGCACTTGCCAGGCAGGTGCTTATGCTGCTGAGCTATATCCCCAGCCCCTGGTTTTATGTTTTTATTTACTTAATCCTCAACAAACCCGTAGCATCCCTGTGAGGCAACTTGCAGAGCTGAGAGCAACCCATGTCTTGTAAGTGTGGGGTCTGCGTGGAAACCCACATGGACAGCACCTTCAGCAGGAGACAAATTGGTAGGGAAGCAGGTTCATCAGTCACTTTCCTTCCTTAACACAAAATGACTGGCGATATGGAACCAGCTGAGGTGGTCTCGCCTCAAGGTCTGGTTTTGCAGCACTGAAAAGTGCAGAAACTCCACAGTTTACCCAAGCTCTCTTCATCAGATCTATCCTTTAAAACACTGACTTACACTGCATGTGCATAGAGGAAATTAATTCATATATGGATAGCCAAAATATCTTTTCTGTAGGCCAAAGCTCTCTAGACAAATTAATCAGTATCTTCTAATTTAAAAATATCTGGCTGGAAAAAAAAAACTCCCTATATAAATATGTATAGGTTTGTGTGTACATATATACATACAAAATGTATAATTTCACATGTATATATTATGAATACTGATATTTTCTTTTACATATGTGATTATATACACATTCAATAGGGCAACTTTAGATTCTTTTTTCTTTTATATAAACAACATGTATGTACATCAAAATATGTATATATAAACATAATGAAATCCCATATTTACATATTTACAAACCCAGACAGACAGACAGACATAAATTGTAAGAAATCTGATGAGCCTAGCAATCATGCACTGATGTGGGGGAGAGGGAAGGGAAGTACTTAAACTCTCAAACTCAATTTTCATATATTTTAATGTTATTTTATACAATATCTATTCATTTTACTTTATACTATGTTTTTATACTGGGGATTTCAACTAATTTTGCGCCTACTCAGGTCCTTGCAATTCTTTACTTTTGCTGTCTTGTTCCCTTAAGTCCATCATTGTCTTGCCAAATATATTGAATTTAGTTTGGTCAGTAAAGCATCGAAAGCTGTGAGCTTGCTGTACGCCCCACTATGCACAATCTGGATTTTATTTTCAATTTAATTGCTGATGGTCTAAACATTTTATGGGTTCATAATGGCCTTCTGCATGAAAAAATGTGAATCAAGATGTCAAAAAATTGCCAGACAATAAAATCCTATTCTTACAAGAAAGATGGCTTCTAAAATTTTAAAATCGATGCCTTATAGTAATAGCATGCTCATCCAGACCACATCAAAATCTGAATTTTATATTGTCTCACTTAACACGGTCATTTCATAGAAGTAGTGGGAAAGGTGACATACCGTGATCACTGTTGGAGAGCCAAGGCATAGAGTAGAAGTCCAAATTCAGTGGGCTGGGTTTACTCTGCACTGGAATTTTAAGTACGTTTATTTTAATGCAGTCGCACTCTGTGTATTAAGCAAATAGGGGTGTTTTCACGTACACAAAAGACAATGCCTTATCTCACTTTCCAAATTTGTCAGCCACGCATTCTGGAAACATTTCCCTTTCTTCTCTAGTGGAGGGAAAACATTCACAACAGTGCGTGTGCGGTGGCTCCTCAGCTGCAGTCCCACTGTCCGGGAGACAGCGAGGTGGGCGTGGTGACAGGGAGCTGACTGGTGAAAGGGCGCGTGCGCAGGCCTGGACCACAGTTGCACCACCGTGCAGGGCAAGACATCAGTGCCTAAATAACACGGCTCCAGGCCTTCTCTAACCTGACAAAGGGTAGAGAGAATGTAGCAGTCAATATTTACATTTGACATCTCTCGTTTTTTCTCATGTTAGTGATGTAATTCAGATTGCTTTTAAAAGCACTCTCTGAGCCAAAAAAAATATAATTTATTGTGAGGACTCCAGGCAGGGGCCTCCAGTTTAGGGTGTATCCTTAAAGTGTTATTTCCAACTTCTGCTTCTCTGCCTAAATCTGCCCTGTCCTAACCATTACTATTTCTTGATTTTTCTGTTTTAGAAGTGTTCCTTAATATGGAAAGCATTGCAACAACTGAAACAAAAGCCAAGACTATCCTACTGTGCTTGCTTCTAAAATACTAACTAGCTTACATGTGACCAAATTACTTACAGTTTCAGGTATAGGCACCTATTAGCATGCATTCACATATCTTTTTTATTTGCCAACTGAGAAAGGTCAGAAATAAAGCCTTGCCAAATAGTCATAAGCACATAGAGGTTCCAGAGTGTGTTAGGAAATATACATATTTAAAATTTGGAGCATCTTATTTACAGTAAGAAAGCAAAAAATTGAAAAACAAAACAAAAACTACATGATCAGTTATACCAGCGAGACACAAGAGCCAACTTAAAGAGTTTCTGTTGGTCATAAATATGACAATTGGACCAACAGAATAAGCAGACTGCCATTGGATTGTACCCGAAAGTATAAAGTAAATATCTGGGAGTCTATGCTAATAAGAAAAAAATAGATCTTCTGTGCAGAACTGCAAATAATTCAGGGGCTGGCCCAGCTGCAGGAAAATAGAGGGCAACTCTGCTCTGTACATGTGGGTTGCCCATAGTGACTTCGCCTAAGAGTTTAGCCTGAATAGAGAGAAAAAGAGTAAATGACAGAGAAGACAACTGGCAGGCACTGCCTTGGGCAGAGGCTCGACTTTAACATCACTGATGAGAAATCATGCTGATGGTTGAAAATGGCACTCTGTCTCTGAGAGCTTCTCCCCACACTTCTATAAGCCCAGTCAAATCAGGAAAAAGAAATTGAACACATATTAGTTGAGGAACATTCTACAAAGTACCTAACCAATACTGTCCAAAAATTTCTAAGTCATGTAAAACAAAGAAAGTCTGGAAAATTGACACAACCAAGAGGAGCCTAAAGAGACACGTCAACTAAACAGAGCAGGGTGTATTGTAGGAGACCCTGGGACAGGAGAAGGTTACTAGGTAAAAACTAGAACAAACAATGGGCATTAATCTAACAATAAGGAAATCAACTTAGGTTCATTAGTTGAGAATTTCATATATTAAAGAGAGGAGAAATTGGATCTGGAGTATTTGGGAACTCTCTGGACAAACTTTATAACTTTTCTGATAAATCTGAAGCTTCTAAATTTAAGAAGTGTGTTTTTAAAAGAGGACCAAATGTTAAAGCATGTTCAAAGCACAATTAGTTAGGATTCAATAATTGTCCCATTACAAAAAGCTAGGAAAAAAGAGGCATCAAAGTTTAAAAATATGTCAAAAATAATCTCACTTTAACTCATATGCATAAGCCATAAAGAAGAAAGAAAACAATTTTCCCAGTACTTTTCAACACAAAGAACATGGTCAAGGGATCCAACATGGTGGATGAGAGGAGGAGCCATGTTGGGGGTACCCAGAGAAAATCAACTGAAAACCCAAGTAACTGGAAGAAAGGGGGTGGGGAATAAACCTTGATGCCAAAATCAATGTGAAATAAGAGACTTGTAGATAAACTGAAACATAGACATAGGACTTTATAAAGCGGCAAAGCCTATAGGACTGCCTGTGGGAAGGCTGTCTGCACACGGAAAAGGAACTGCCATTCTGGGAAGTTACCCCAAAACACTGATGGACTGCAGTAGTGTGTCAAACTCAGGACACACAGGATAGATTTGGGCTGTAAGGTCCCTTGTCTCTTTTGCTTTCCTCAAAACGCAGGACACTGCAACCTGGCAACAAATTTTGCTGGCACACATAGGAGTGAGTGACCAGGAAACTGCTCCCTCCGGGACAGTCCACTAGAATTGTTTCTTTGTTGGTTTGTTTTGCTTTTTGTGCACCATAATGGCTAACTGGAACCTCCAGCAACAACAAAGTTAGGGACTGCAGTGGAAGCAGCGAAGGTACTGAATAGAACAACACAACCCTTCCTGCCCTGCAACCAGTGGAGTGAGAGAGAGAACTGGATGCAGGCTTTATGCAGCAAGGCAATGCATGGAAAGTTAGTACTCCCCCCACTAGAGAGGAGAGAGAAGTGGGACACATGCAACTTTGGGCTGATTCCATAGTGGCAGCAGAGCAGTGAGTCAGTCGACAGCACTCCCCCTACCCTGTGACAAGTGGCGTGTAAGGAGAGAGGCATGAAAGAGAGAGCAAGAAGGGAAGTGGAAGAGAGGAGGCTGCACACGGACCAGGAGGGGCCAAATGTACATGGGACTGGGAACAGCCTTGGCCATCTCTGCCTGAGGATGCCACAGCAACTGGGAGAGCAACACAGAGATAAACAGGGTAAGGACACATGGGCAGGCCACTGAGGGACATACAGAAAGTGGCCAGCTGAAGACTGGCCCCAGCCCCCACATCGAGAGGACAAGGTCAGCCCCACACCCAGCACTAATCCTACTGCAGACGTGGTAGGGTCACCCAGCCCAGCTCTGAGCTCTGACACAGTCACTCTCACAGAACTGTGGACACCAGAGGAAATTCGCTATTGCTTTTTTTCTTAGTTTGCTTCATTTTCCTTTTTCTGTCTGTTTTTTTTCTCTTTTTTTTCTTTTTGGTTGTGTTTTTATTTTCACTGTTTTATTTTGTTCATAATTTCTCTCCCATTCCTCAACTATCCTTCTTCATTTTTTGACCTTTCCTTTTTCTTTCTTTCTTTTTCTTTTTCTTTTCTTTTCTTTCTTTTTTTTCTTTTTTCATACCAGGAATTGAATTCAGGGCCTCATGCTTGCCAGGCAGGCACTGTGCCACTGAGCTATATCCCTGGCCCCAATTTTTTGATATTTTCATGTGCACGAACACTGCCTCTAATCTTTTGGGTTTGCTCCAATATTCTTTTTCTTTCTCCTTCATTCTTTCTCTGTTGTGCTCTTTTCCAGTTTCCCAAAGCTTGGTTGATCACCCTTTGTCTTTCAGCCTTGTTTCTACTATATTTCTCTTCATCAATCTCCCTGTTTTGTCCCTAATCCCTCTTGAATTTCCTTTCCTACAGTGTAAAATCATCCTACTAAGGAAAACTCACTGCATGCAAGTTCCTGGTTTATGTTGGATGTTGTTATATAACTGTAGATCTTGTTCCTATGGCCAAAGGTAACACAGTAATAGTTATCACACTTCATCAGTTTCTAGGCTGTGCTTGATGCTGTTGTTATTGCTAAATGAACTACTTTAGACAGGATGTCCTATATTTTGTAGCCAGTTGTTCTCCTTGTACAACAATACTGTAATTGTCCAGGGTCATAGTGCTATAATCATCAGCTAATCCAATACCAAAGGACTGGGTGCTGAGCCTAATAGATAGCAACTTCTCATCCCTAATAGATTGGGAAGGTAGGCCCTTGAGACAGACACAAAGACCAAGAAGGCATTTCTGAGGAATAGACATTTCCTGGGGAAGCCTTGATACTAGTGATGAAGCTATATGCCACAAGAAATTTATAAGCATCAAGAGAGAAAAAAATTAAAATTTTAAAACAGAAAATGACAAGTCACAAAAGCAAAATGCAACCCTAGACCTCCAGCGCATGTAGGACAAGTCCAGGGGACAGTGAGATAGAGTAAATCAGAAGTCATTCACTTGAATTTCCCGAAATGCTAGCAGCAGAGGTTAAAAAAAATAAGATGAATGAAGCTGTAGAGAAAATTAAATCAGAAATAACCTGCCAAGTTAAAAAAGAAGAGAGAAATGATATGATGATAATCAAAAAGAAGGAATGAAAGACCTGAGGACTTTCTCAGTGAATCTAGAGTAGGCAGAGATTACAAAAGAAGAAGAAGAGCTTATGAAACTGGCAAAAATCATGAAAGTCTAACACAGGAAAGAAATGGGTTCTATGAAACTGATTCAAACAGATGTCCAGGAGATCAAAAATTCAATTGAAAATATATGCAGCAAGGTGAACCAAGGTGAGGACAGAACATTAGATCTAGAAGATAGGCTTACAGTCAGCCATAACAAAAAGAAAGATTTCTTAAAAATAGCAAGGGGCTGTGAAAAGTCAATCTAAGAGCTATAATCTAATCCAAAGAAGAAAACACAAGATTGAGCAGAGTCAATGTGAAAGCAGAAGACAGCACAAATACTGTAAAAACCTGTTCACAGAAGTAATGGCAGAAACTTTCCCATGCATGGAAAAAGAATTTGACATACAAAGGGTGAGGCATATAAAACTCCAAAATAAATCTACATCAAGGTATATAATAATCAAGATTCCAAAAATTCAGCACAAGGGCAGAATATTAAAAGCTGTTAGAGAAAACAAACAGATGACCTATGAATGATGCACATCAGAACCATAGCGAACTTCTCAACACAAACACTTAAATCAAGGAGAGCTTGGATTGAAGTATCTCAAACCCAGAAAGAAAATAACTTCCAAACTAGATTGATGTACCCTGTAAAACTGTCTTTCAAAATCAATGGAGAAGTAAGATACTTAGAAGAAAAAGAACAACTGAAAAAATTAATGACTAACCAATCAGCTCTACAAAATGTTCTGAAGGATATATTAGAAAAAGATAATGACTCTTTTGCTCTGGCTGCTTTTGCTGACTGTTGCCTTGAAGTATTGCCCCAGTGCCATGCCACCTGCCTTGGAGCCAGCTGGTTATGGACTGAAACCTCCACAAACTATAAGCTAAATAAACCTTTCTTACCTTCAAAAAAAAAAAAAAAGATAATGAAGATGACAATTGCAAGAACACCAATAGAAAAGCTGCCAGGCAAGGCAACCAATTAAACAGAGGAAAAAAACAGGAAACAAATAACAGGAAAACAATATGACAAGGATAATCTATAACCATTGATGTAAATGATCTCAATTTACCAGTCAAAAGAAAGAAACTGGCAGAGTGCACCAAGATCCAACAATATGCTACATACAAGAAACACATTTAACTCAAAAAGAAATTCATAGACCGAAATTCAAAGGATGGAAAGCAATATTTCTGGTGACAAGAACACTGTAAAAAGCAGGGTTAGCTATTCAATTTGCAGAAAAGGTGAACTTCAAGCCAAGACTGATCAAAAGAGGCAGAGAAGTTCACTACATATTTGGTATGAGAAAAGTCCAAGAGAAAGAGATAACAATTATAAATATATATGAACCAAGTCAGGCACACTCAAATATATAAAACACATTAACAGACATGAAATCAATTAAACACTACCACAGTTATAGTGGGGGACCATAATACCCCCCATCACAAATAGACAGATAAAAGAAAAAATCAATAAAGAAATATCAGAACTGAAGCAAACCTATGAACAAATGAAATTAATAGGTCTCTATGGAGTGTTCCACTCCACAGCATTAGAATACACATTCTTCTCAGCACACATGGAACCTTCTCCAAAATAGATCACCTAGTAGCCCATAGAGCATGCTTAAGGAAATGCAAAGGAATTGAAATTATCCCATGCACATTATCAAACCATAGCGCAATGAAATTGGAATTCAGTGGCAAACGAAACCACAAAAACCACATGACCTATGGAAATTAAGTAACACCCTCCCAAATAACCAATGGATCACAAATTAAATTAAAGAAAATAGACAGTTTCTACAATAAAATGGTAATGCCGATACAACATACTGGAATTTATGGGATGCAATGAAAGCAGTCCTACGAGAGAAACTTACAGCAGTGAACTCTCACATCACAAAAACAGAGCAAGCACAAAAATAAACAACCTAATGGTGAACCTCAAACTTTTAGAAAAAGAAGAACAAGTCAAACCCAAAGCTTGTACAAGAGAGGAAATTATAAGAATCAGAGAAGAAATCAATGCAGTTGAGTCTATGAAAATATACAAAGAATCAATAAACAAAGAGTTGGTTCTATGAAAGATTAAAAAATTGATAAATTCTTAGGGAAACTTACAAGAAAAGAAATAAAACTCAGATTCATGCATTTAGGAATGAAAAAGGTGAAAAAAATCACAACAGAGCCTGCACAATGTACCTCACAGAACTAGAGAAAACATTTCTAAAATTTATTTCAAACAAGAAGAGATCTAGAATAGCAAAAACAATTCTGGGCCCCCAAGGCAGGGCAGGTGGCATCATAATCCTTGACTTGAAATTATATTACAAAGTTACTGTGATAAAAATAACATGGTACTGGGTAAAAAAAAAAAAAAAAAAAAAACAGGCCTGAGGATCAGTAAAACAGATTAGGAGATGCAGAAGAAACTCCAAAAGTACACAGCCACCTTATCTTCAACAAAGCGGCCGAACACCTTTACTGGAAGAAAGACAGCCTCTTTACTAAATGGTGATGGGAACACTGGCTTTCCACATGCTGAAGACTAAAGCTAGACCCATCTCCCACCACTCACTAAACTAAAATCAAAATGGATCAAAGATCTAAATAGTAAAACAGAAACACTAAATCTGCTGTAAGAGAGAATAAGTAAAACTCTTGAAGACATAGATGTAGGCAAAGATTTTATGAACAAAACCCCAATCACACAGGAAATACAAAGAATCAGCAACTGAGATCTCATCTTATTAAAAAGCTTCATAGCAAAAGAAATCAGCAGCAGAGTGAAGAGGCAACCCACAGAGTGGGAAAAAATTTTTGCCAGCTGTTCCTCAGACAAAGGACAAATATCTAGAATACATAAAGAAATCAAAACAATCAGACTCCCCAAATTTAAATACCCAATCCAGGGGCTGGAAGTTTAGCTCTGCAGCACAAGTGCTTGCCTGGCAAGTGCGAGGTCATGAGTTTGATCCCTTGTACAAAACAAAAAACAAAACAAAAAAAAAAACCTAAGTATGCAATCCAAAAGCAGGCTTCTGAAATGAATAGACACTTCTCAGAAGAAAAAATAGAAGTGGCAAGTGCATATATTAAAAAATGTTCAGCACCACCCATCACTGGTCATTTGAGAGACACAAATTAAAACTATGCTGAGATACCATCTCACTCCAGAAAAAATGGCTTTTATTAAGAAATCCATCAATAACAAATGCTGGAAGGGCAGTGGGGGAAAAGGAACACCTCTCCACTGTTGGTGGGAGTGTAGACTGGTGCATGGAGATTCCTCAGAAAACTAAAGCCAGTGGTTTCATTTGACCCAGCTACCCCACTTCTGGGTATCATCCCAAAAGAATTATAACATATGCACACCCATGTTTATAGCAGCATATTTGTCATAGCTAAATCTTGGAAACAGTCCAAATGTCCATCAATCAATGAATGGATAAGGAAAATAAGGGATTTTTTTGGTACAGTGGTATATTACTCAGCCATAAAGAAGCATAAACCTGAGATATTTCTATCTAAATGGATACACCTTGAAACCATACTCTTAAGTGAAATAAATCAAATGCATGTATAAATATCAAATTATTTCTCTGATGTGAGAAAATGAATAGTGTAAATAAGGACCAAAATGTGCAATAGACACTGTGAAATAGAAAAAAAATGTTCAAAAGGGAGGAGAAAAGGAAACAAAGGAAAAAAATTTAAAAAGAAAGAAAAATGGAAATAAAGCTTTTATAAATAAAGCAGGAAATGGGTTGAAAGGAGTGTAGGGAAATGGGGAAAAAAGAAGAATTAAGGCCTATCATGTATAGGTATCAATTTCCTATGATAAATGTGATATTATGTATACCTAAAATGTATGAATAAACTTAATTTAAAAAAAAGAAAAAGAAGAAAAACATGGCCAAGGCTTTGGAGCTGAATGGAGCCCTCTAAGTCTCACCCCAGAGCCCTTTTATTTCTTTTATTCTATCTTAGGTTAAAAAACAGTTCTGAATTGCAATATGTTTTTAACCTGGAGTCTATTTAGTACTTTATGGTACAGCAAAGATATGTTTATAAAACAGAAACCAAACATAATTATAATGCTGTGCTTTAATAAAACTAACCATAAGAATACAGAAAATGTGTGTATGTACATGTGTATATATACTCATGTATACAGAAAAAGAGAAAGAATGGGGAAGTTTAGTGTTGCTTGCAATGTATAATGCCACAGTGGAGCTTGCTATCTCCAATACTCTCCTTTTAAGTGTTCGTCTTTACTCCTTTCCTTCTTTTGTATGAAGTAGTATTCTCACTGTAAAGATTTAATTATATTAGAACAAACAGTTTCTGTTACCAAAATCCCAGCTGGAGTCATTACCATCAGGAAGAATTTAAGTAAGTCATTTATTTTTCTAAGAGTTCTTCTACTTCTTAAAAATAAATTTAATAACTCTCACTTCAAACTAAAATGAGATAAATTACATGCAGTATTTTAAACTATGAAGCACCACACGAATATTCCTTGTTAGTTAATTTGAGCATTCTATTTTAAAATGTACTAAAAGTTCTACCTTGCCCACTTGGGATTTGAAAATATTTTAATGTTTAATTGGCATTATTTTATTAGCAAGAACTGTAAATAGCCATATGTACTTCCTTCAAAAGGTATGTGCTGCCAGTGAGGTTTTCTGGGAAGTATGGCAAGCTCTTGACAGGCAGAGATGGGAAACAGTTAAGGATTCCAAATGGCCTAGTCTGGAGGCCAAGTAGAGATGAGCTGGAAATATAACAACAGATTAATGAAAACTTCAGTGAATTAAGATACTCTAGGTCACCAATAATAGCAGTACAGTCCATACATAAAGTGTTTATACAAGGCAGTTTTCAGATACTATCCAGTAAATGTTCATAACTATTGGAAGCAGAAATTATCTTCCTATTTTACCATTTTCCAAGTAAAGGATTTGGAGTTTGTAGGGCAAATGATTTTCCGGTTAGTGCAGAGTCCATTTTCAGAGATTTTCCTATGTGACCACAAAAGAATGTGTTCTTCCTATCTCTTTGACAAAGACTAGGTAACAGATACACAGTGGAGTACACATCTGACTGGGATGATTTATTTGTGTCTCTGGTTAAAGAACTCTCACTCAATAAAATATGTGGTCCCAGGGGTCACGTGGTGAAAGTGAGCTTCAAAACTGGCGCACCCACATTACCTAACTTCCCTCAATTCTACCAAAGCTACAGCAAAAGAATGAAAGGCAATGCCAGGTTTTCTCTGGATTCTTTGGATGTATTCTGACCTACAAATAAGGCTAACTGTTCAGTTAATTAGATCTGAGGACATTAGAGAGTTTATTACTGAAGCCATCTCTTCTACACTTGAATAAATTGCCCAATATAATTCACCTGCTTAATTTCAAACTATGGAAAAATATTGAGATGTTTTATAAAAAGTCATTTCATAGATACTTGTAAATTTCCTTCTGGAATCTATTATATCAATTCTAAAAGATAATATAAATTTTATGTAATTAAGAGCTAGATTTTTCCCAATTCTATGTAAATATTGCAGACTGTATTGACTTTATAGGCTGTAAGTGAAATGAGTATAGCGTATTATAAAATATTTAAATTAAAACTATATATTTTAATGTTATGGTTGAAATTTATTATAAACAAAGATCTTTGTAAATTTTTTTCTGTTTTACTCTTTCATATATATCAGAATATCCATAAAACCCCAGAATTCTTGTTTCTTATGACAAATATTTCACATTGATGACATATATACTACAAATTAATATTTTTCACTCTGCAATTTGTTCACCATAATTAGAAATTTTTCATTTCTATGTACATCTTACCATTTTGTGTTTTTTGTATTTTAAGTTGAATTTTCCATTTTTAAACTTTAATTCTAAATATCATCTGTGATAATCTGCATACCATTTCCTACTCGAAATATATAAATATGTAACTATAAAATATAAAATAATGTATGCTACCTGAAATTATTTTATTTACCATTAATGACTAATCCCATATACTTGGAGAAATAGTCTCATGCAATCTCATGAATCACAGAATTTCAGAATGTAGGTAGGTTTTTTTTGTGTATGTGTATGTGTGGGTTTTCTTGTTGTTGTTTTGGTTGTTCTTTTTTTTTTTTTTCTCATATAGGTTCTTACTATGCAGTCCAGGCTGGCCTCAAACTCTCTGAGATCCTCCTAACTCAGCCTCCCTAGTGCTGGCATAACAGGCATGTGCCCAACTTTTCTTTTCCTATAAGTTTTAAAGTTAGTTAATACCATGAAAATCACAGGCAGATTGTAAGTTAGAAAAAATCAAGAGATCCTATAAAAATAACACTTGAAATTTATACTGAGAATATATTATTAATGCCACTTTACCACTATGTACTTTATTTGTATGAATGTACTGTACATAGGCTGAATAAATGAGTGTATTTATTAGCCATTCAATAAACGATAGTCTCAAATTAATGGCTATTATTATATTACTGTACAATAATATTATAAAAACATACCCAGGAAAGAATTATCACTTTATATCATTATTGCATCTTTTCCCCAGATTCATGCCCACATACTGTCAATGAGAAATTTCTCTATATTTTTTATCTGCATTATTTGTCCTTTCTTTCTCCTTTCAATACCAAGATTTCTTTCTACTCTACTCCCTGCAATCTGTTTTAAACTTAGATACTAAAACTGTCTTATTCAGTGGCACTTGGCCCCAAACGTCCACTGTAATGCCTTTTACTGGGACTGCAAAACAAAACAGACATTATTCTGCTATCTTGATTGGAGAGTCAAACACACCCAAGAAACATTTAAACAAATTTACACCTTTATGTGGTGCGAAGGAAAGTGTTCCAGGTAATGAAAGAGGTGCGTGAAGGCTTAGACTAATTAAAAACAAAAAACAAAACAAAACACTGGACAGGAAGTGGGTCTTTAACTGGTTCTTTGAAAATGGAGCAAGATATAGCTGGACTTTAAAAAAGAATGAGGACACTGGGGAAAATGTCCTACATATGGTATATTACAGGTATTATGTATTTCTTCTTTAAAAAATAAATCAGCACAGAACCAAATTCATAAAGAACTTGACAGAGTAATGAAGATTAATAGATTAGGGATCACTGGGGCAGCATTTGAGTTCCAATCTGTTTCTCAGATCTTTAAGAGGGGATAGCAACCTAACGCTCATATGTATCATCTGCAAACCAGATGGCTATGCGAAGGGGTGTGGACACGCGAAGGCATTCTTCTCTGCAAGAAACCACGTCGCTATGATGCAAGACTCTTGAGGCTCTGAACAGCAAATGCCAAAGTACTTGAGAGTTTTCCTAACAACTCAAGAAATCAAAACATGGAGAAATAAAAGAAAGAAAAAAGATACAGCTTGATACATGGCAAGAATAAGAATCTCGGTTTCAGTAAGCAAGTAGACTGTTGGGAGTTTGTCTAGTTTTAGCTCGTTAAGAGAGCAAAAGTTTTACTTTCGAACAAGAATCTTCTCAAAGTAAAGTAAAGGGTAAGAAAACAATCAGTGCTTGTTCGTTATAAATTTTGAACTGGAAAGCTGGACTGTGTTTGTATAATGATACATTGTAGCTTTACAAGGACACAGTAAACTGCAAAACACTTTCTGTAAGGGTTCAATACTCAGAGAATGGGATCAAACAAAACTGTATTAGATTTATATGCCTTCAAAGTATGAATGGAAACTGCAGTGAATCTTTAAATTGTTTTGAACTTATCTCAGTAAAAGATACATTGTCTTTAATCCCTTCAGTGTACGCCTATGTGTGTATATATAGGTATATATAAGCTTTGTCAGAATTTCTTATACCGAATAAATTTAGGGAGATGGTCAGTGCTTATGATTCCAACAAATAATATGGAACACCAGATGCACTAACCGGTTGGTGGCAGGAGAATATCCCGAGCAGGAAGTAGAGTAGAACGCTAAGCAGGCCTCATTTGCTAATGCAGAGGAGACAGTCTCCATTTGGTTCTGAGTGGGAACAGATGCCTCATATCTTTTAGAAAGGAAATTACATTCTACAGAGGAGGAACTCACCGCTGCCAAATTAATAAGATAAGAGATTTCATCATCTCCTGGAATACATTAGCACGCGATTTTCCTCTTACTACAACGGCCCTTTCTGAATAGCCCTTCTTTAAGTTTATGACCTCATAGAGCGCTGAGTTGACTTGGTTCGCAACCGAAATTGCCTTCAGAGCACTGCATGGGACTTTTTTAATCCCTAGAAGAGCAGAGGAACCCAGGAACTTTTGGTGCTTTTTACCTCAGGCTCTGGGTTAAGAGGTGATGGGAAAGCATGGAAGGGTTTTTCACATTCAGAAAGCATTAGCAATCTGACATGACAACTCTTAAGTCCAGTAGAAATTATAGCAAGAGAGTAAAATAATGTGAACAGTCACATCAGGAGTTAAGAATAATTTATTCTTTGAGCATCTTTTCCTGGTTTATGTTTTTACATAGGTTCCAGGGAGTATTGATCAAAGTTTCTATTTAAATAATAAAATATAGCAATGTAAATAAATATATTAGAGTTCACTAAATTAATGAAACAAAGTATAAAAGACTCATTTACACACATACCCACATATCTGTTGAATACAGATATGGTAAGCATATTATGCACAGGTGCTATATTTGACACCAAGAATACAAAGGAAAATATGGCATTGCCCCTCCTTTGAAAGCTTACAGACCAATACAGAAAATCCACAAATAATAAATTTTAATATTTAATAATAGTAAACATTATTCAATTACATTTAATGAGAAATTTTGATGCATGACTGTGTGTAGGAATGGAAGTATGTACTGGGATCTGTGGTAGCACACAGGAAGGCATTCAAGTCAAACCAAGGATGCAAAGTAAATAATTTACAATTATGTTTTGTTAATTGCATCACATACTAAATTAAAAATTTTACGAATACAATACCTGCAATTTCCCCACTATATAATCAATATGTACTATGTTACCTACATCACTATGGGACTTAAAAATTATTGTTAAGAATGACTTGAAGAAGATTTGATCCCATAAAATTTCTACTGTGTATGTACAATATTTTATCTCAAAATATATACTTCGCCAAGCTTCTTAGCATTTAGAAGAAAATCTGTGCGAAAGATGAGATCAGACTACAGAAATACATAAAATAAGGAAAAATTAGTTCTTCCTCTGAGAAGGAAGAGAGGTAAGCAAAAGAGAGAAAGCTAGGGGAGAGGACAAATAGAGAAAGAAAAACACTGAGACCTTAGTCCTTAAAATGACTGACTACTTAATAGTAAGCCTTTCTGAGACCCCCACCCCTTGAGTTAATTTCTTAAATACGCAAAGACTTGGTATGCATGGACATTTTGTGCACACGAGAAGGCAGAGACGCACACATCTGGAATCTCACAGAACAATGACAACAGGATTACAAAGAAGGCAAAGGACGTGGGTTTGGGGGAGATCACATGCACTGATGAGATCAAGGGCCTGTAGCTAGTGTCTTTATTACAGTGGAAACATCTTGATGAGATTTGAATGGATGAAGGGAAGAGTATTCCTGAAAAACCTAGGAATTCATGAAACAATATCACTTATGAGGAACTCTACTGCAAAAGAGAAGAAATTGTTCATGTGGGAGTAAATGAGGACACAGTAATTAAAAGCCTACTGATGAAAGGACTTGACTTCTTCACTAAAGAATATGAACTTTATCCTGCTTCCTGTGGTAGGGAACCTTTTAAAGCAGAAGAATTTAAATAGTATGCTATATTAAGAAAGAGAAAACATTTGAAAAGAGTAAGAATAATGTGTGCTTTTATTATCATCCTCTTATAGGGAGGTAGCATGCACATTCAGATGCAAGAATAAAGGAAATTACAGTCATTGGTTTGCTAAAGCCTGGTTTTTAGTTCTAGACAGATTTGAGTTGGGAGTGTTGCAAGCCATGTCGTGGGTGTCCACTCCTGTCTACTCACTATTCCCAGCAATTAGGCCCTGCACTTGGCATAAGAAGGAATGCAATATAAAATAATTTAATTTTAAGAGAGAGAGCTTAAGAAAATGTGGGCTTATTTTTAAAGAAGTAAAAAGGAATAGTTTAATATAAACCACAGAAGGCCTGGAGTCTATTTTAAAAACGCACCATTAGAAACCCAAGATGAATTTTTTGTCATGAATCATAAAAACAAGCCAGATGCAAGAAGGAAAAATGCTTTCACAGCAAACTGTTACAGTAAAAATTGCCCTCATGGAGAGAAATTAACATAAAGTGGAAAACTTGCCAAATCAAGGGGGAAAGACAAACCTTCAAAATGTGACAACTCAGATACAGCTAGATAGCAGGTAAAAAAGAAAAATAATTTGTGAATCTATCTTACAAGGAACTTCAAAATTATTGACAAGACCTCTAAAAATGTCAAAAAGGAAAACATATCCTACTGCAGAATCCAAAGGAAGAGTAAATGTAAATTTTCGAGTACATTTAGAAAATACTCAAAGAATGGTTAGTTCTTTCCTGGTTTGGTGCAGTCAGTTGACAATTTCAATACATATACTGCACTGAAGTGGGCAAGACAAAAGTATTAGACAATTTCTGAAATTACATTGTTTCTCTTATTTGAAAACTTGACACAAACAAATACTGGCGACATTATAGTATGTACAGAAAAATTACAAAAGAGTTTAAGGGTGAAATGTTGGACAATGAGCCAATAACTACAGCCTATCAGCAACAAATTGACCAAATCAGAAATGACAAACTGTCAACACCATTCCCATTCATAAACACAGCATTCGGTGAAGATCATAGAAATCTGAGACTTACTTCCATCCACCCAATCTGGTGGACTCTCTTACAAAGGAGAGGATGACTATGTACTAAATACATCAGAATTCACAGAAGAATCATAGTCCTGAAAGGGTCAATGATGCTTACCTAACTTATAAGAGTTGCCAAGTTGTATACTTTAGAACAGGAGAGAACTGATGGCTATAATTTATATATTCAAAAGGTATTGGATGAAGCTCATACTTGAACTGCCTTCAATATTTAGTCACCATAGGATTTAGGAAGATGTTCTGGCATGCAGAAGATTCTGGCTTAGAGTCAGGAAATGAGTAGAGCCCCCAAAGTGTTTCTTCTGCTAGAGAAGTACGAACAGTGGGCTTTCCAGCAAGTGGAGCACTGTAACTGCTTTAGAAAAGAACAATGCCCCGAGAATTAGCTAGGCCTTCAGATCATATGAGAGAGATTTTTTTTCACCTTAGAATCTGTTTATATGCCCACCAATTCTCCAGGGCCCCAGCAAGTCTCATGAATAAGCATATTTAAGGGAGAGTGGGAAGAGGAGGAGGAAGAGAATCTTCCTTCATGAGGGCCCTATGGGGTAGGAAGAGCCAGCAAAAGACAGGCACAGACTCAAAAAAAAGGTAAGGATTTTAGATGCATCCATGGAGAAGATGCAGTGCTTCCAGAGTGTGAAGATAAATCAAATATAGTAGGTCTATGAGGTCTACAAATCCATGAAGGGTATGAAGTGAGACTTGAAATATGTAAAAATAGGGTTAAGAAGAAAACAGCGTCATAAAAGAATGTTTTAGTGTTGGTAACAAATACAGAATCTGGATTACTCTCCAATATGGTGTCCAAAGTAACGAAATTCTGCAACAATCAAGAAGATTTAGCTAAATCAGGCAATGCTGTGAAAAGTATGAAGGTGGCGGAGAGTGTCTTTAAAAGCTGCTTCCCCCCACATGTTCTACCACCATAAACAGTCAGGTCTTCATTTTCTTCATTTTGATCACATAAGCTTAACTCCACATACAAATTATTGATTTATATAGACTATGGCCTTACGCAAACAAATTTCTGAACACTATGAGTGGTCATTTTAATTCTGAAATACTGATTGCACTCCATAAACGTTTTGGAAAATGGAAAATGTTCTTTCTCCAGCCAAGGTTATCACATCTTTATCACAAAAAAAGGGAAACTTCTGATGAATTTTAGGTGAAAGTTTCCCCATAATTACATTTTATATGTTGCTCCAGGAACTAGTTGAAAAGACAGTGAAAACTAAATTTCTACAAATTTAAAAGAAGGTTGTTTTAGAAAGTAAAATACAGTAATACTTGGTGATTAGTAATCTTGAAACATTAACATTTGATTGATAACTAAAAATTTTGGTTCTTCCAAAACCTAAAAAATTACGGACAAATATCTTTAATATCGGATCTAAGTTGCATTAAGTTCTGAAAGAATAATCTTTTTAATAAACAGAATGAAATGGCATTTGCAGAGGTCTTGAGATTACATTAAGTAAAAACAATAATTTACTACATTATTAAACCCCCTCACATATTAAAAAGGTTATTATAAAACAGATTGAACTGATGAATGAAGAAACTATAAGCACAGTAAAACATAGCTGATTTCTTCAGTGATTTGGGTTCTAAGTTCTACACTTGCATTTTCTTTTTTGAATTATTTAGTGGTTTCAGGACAATTTGGAAACCTACCATTAGAAATTTCTATCATCAAGTCATCAATCTCAAGGAAAACAACTCTGGCTTTCCATATTGGCATTCTTCTTTTTTAGCCAATTTCTTCTAGAGTAATAATTCCACAGTAACTTTTATTAAAATAGAGCCTTTCACTTAATGCTTTTCGGAAAGTCTTGTTAGGAGCTCAAACATACACTTTTCAAAAATGATATATGTGCTACATAATTTCAAGCTTAATGCAGTGCAAGGGGTTTAAACTTCTCTGTGTACTCTGAGTGGTTATGCTTTGCTTTCATTTGTGTAATTATGCATGAGATCAATATGGAAAAGTAGTCCTCACTCCTCACTGCTGAACAATGTGTGTGCCTTCAGGAATCACATTAACAGCTCACAGTCCACAAGGTCAAATGAATGCAGCCATTTGTTCAGCCACTAAAGAGTTGTGATTGTTTCCTATATTACAATTGTACTTCGAAGATGGCTTCACAGGCAATAAATCATCTCCAGAATTCTCTTGGATGACAACGAAGCACACTAACCAAATAGCCTTCATGCTAATGGTCGGTCTTGTTCTATCACATCGACATAAAAGCCTTTGGGACACAGTGCGTTACAAATAATTTCTACATAAATTTAGTCAACTAGTATTCTTTTGGAAACAAATATTTTTTAAAATGCAAATGTTAAAGTCCTTCAAAAGTTCTGAAAGAATAAAATGCTAGTATGAAACACCAGGGTCTCTCCAGGATACCATTATTTTTTATCTTACGAGAAAATCAACCTAAATTAGGCTCAGATTGCTTCGGCCCAATTTAAGAAAAATTCTTGTAAGATTAAAAAAATTTCTGTATATAATAAGCATTCCCTTATATTCATTGGAACCTCTGTTTTTCTCAGGCATTTCTCCTAGAATGAACTTAAGCAACTTATCTTTGATTCCTCAAACACTAAATTCATTTACACAAAACTTCAGAAGAAAACAAGAGGCCATTTAGTCCAGCTTCTTAGGAATTTTTTCTATAGTGTCCATAAGAGACTAAAGCCTCTGCTTGGTTATTTCCAGAGATAAAAATTTACTACTTCAAGGGAAATTCATTGTATTTTCAGTTGGGTCCAACTGTTAAAAAGGTCTTCCATGGAAAAGCCACATGGTATGTTACAGAATGTTTGTATAAACACAGGTCAGAGCAGCAGAGGGCTCTAATGGAATTCAATGAACCCACCATGGATTATCTTGCAGCCACACTCAACCTGCTTTCTGTACTTTCTACCAGATGGTGTTATCATAGCCTGTCCAAATTATAAGAAACAAATTTCATTTATTTTCCATTTATCTCCATTTCCACAAAGGTAATCCTTTCATATATTTAAAAACCCCTCCACATGATTTAAATTGTAATTTTTAAATCACAGTACAATGCAAAATATTTCAAAGACCCAAAGTAGAACTGAAATCAGGGTATTTTTTTTCTTACTCATACATGTTTGCAGTACATAATGATCACTTTCATCATGGAGGATTTGTACATGCACAAAACATCTTAATTCTTTTTTTGTTGTTGTTCTTTCTCCCTCCCCTCCTTCCAAACCTTCTTCTTTTCCTCATTTAAAAAATCTCTATTTCCATTTTTCCTTGAATTCTTTTTTTAAATCTCTTTCCCCTTCCTCTTCCCTCATCTTATCCATTACATGTTATAGATGGAAAAGCTGTGGATTATAGGCATGATTCAAAACACAAGATCTTTAAATCAGTGGATGAAGGAGGTAGAATTTTAGCTTACAGTGTCTAACTCCAGGTACAATCACCGGTAAGAGGTCAACACCCTATGGGTTCTAGGCTACAGGTTAAGAGTCCAAAACTTCTGAATTATACCTGTGAAGTTTCTTCAAAGAACTTATGATGTTGAAATGCATATTAGCAGCTAATGTGGTAAGGTGAAGTAGCAGAAAAGCCAACACACCATGCTCAACTTGGAATATAGATTTCAAAAACCTCCCTAGCAAATTCACACTGGACCACAGCCAGGCGTTCAGGAGTGAACTGAGCTTGTCCCCATAGGAGCGTCTTCTGTTACCCTGGCTCCTATTGCTCCACCCCTCAGGAAAATGCTTTGAGTATGAGTTAAAGTTTTAGGGTCCAACTTCTGCAGATGCTGGCCTTGTAGAACAACATGGCTTTTTCTGGCACAGGATAGGGCTTAGCACAAAGATTGGAGGAAAAAAATCTTTCAAAAAAGAACTGAGGTGGAGAGTATTGTGCAGGGAAGAGGGAAAATAAAATTATTTAGAAATGAAGAAGGTCAAAGATCTCACCAAGATGTAGAGGTAGATCAAGCATCCTGCTTATAATTGGTTAACAACTTTGGGGTAGCAATCAATAGTCTGCAATTCAACACATGGGTTTGAAGTATTGGGGGAAAGGAAGCAGTGTGGTTATTATTCAATGTGAGAAAGAATATAGTCAATCAAAGATGGAATTTTTTTCACCTTTTAAAAAAACCACCCCATTATAGTACCTGAGCTGGAGACTTCATTGTCTATATGATTCTATTCTAAAATCTCACAGCAAGTCAACCTGGCTAAAATTCCCTATAATCAGTGATTCTGCTAACAGTGCATTCAATTGTGAGATATCTTTTGAAAATACGTTTTTTTCCTTATGGACAAAACATAACATTAATTTAGGAGGATGGTTGGAGGGGATCAGCTGAAAAAAAGAAATTCACCCATGTATGTATTTCACATACTTAATTCCATATGATTCTCACAAAAGCCTTTCAGCAATGATGTTATAACCTCCATTCTGTAGGTGAAGGAACAATTCAGAGATCAACCAACTCAGTCAGGACTGCCTTACTATTAAATAATGAACTCAAAATTTGAAGGGAAATTTCCTTGATTCTAATCATGCATATTTCACTAACCTCATAAGATCTAACAAACATGTTAGCCAAATAGAGTTGGTCTGATTAGCATGTTGGCAACAGTAATTACAGGAAAAATAATGAAAGAAGTATAGGAAAAGGTAAGTGTGGTTCATAGCAGTGAGAAGCTTAAGTGCATAGTCTACTACAGAAGCAGACCTGCTTTCATATGCAATTGCTGGGCTCCAGGTTTTGTAATATAGGCTCGACTATCTCCCCTGCACCAATACACCCTGGATTCTGCTTGCTTTGTTTATGTGTCTAATCCTGCTTAGTGCAGTCCTTCACATCACCTTTCAGTTTTCTGTGACAATTGCCAAAACAAGCACAGAAACATCTGGAAGTCATCCTCCATCACCTTCACTGCTAAGACCCATTTGCCTTAAAGGGTCGTTCCCATATAGATCCCGTGAGATCCCTCCTTACCTTAGGGTAACAACTTTGCAACATTCTCTAGTTATTGAAAATCACAACTCATTGCAAACTATGGCACCTTTCACCACATTAATAATAACACATTTTATGAGTCAATGTTGCAGTACACTGAAGTAATACACTCTAAAAGGAATGTACTCTAAAAGGAAAAAGTAAGGCAAATAATAAAGCATACCAAAAAGCTTTCTCTCTCTCTCTCTCTCCCTCTGTCTCTCTCCCTCTCTCTCTCTCTCTCTCTCTTTTCCATATTCCTTGAAGGTGATAAAAATGCGAGAAACTCTATTTTTTATACTCTGAACATGATAGATGAAAGTCAGTATCATTAATATACATCACAAAACACAATCAAACAAATGTATAACAGCAACAACAACAAAAACAGAAATACACAGTCAAGGTAAATTTCCTAGTTCAAGACTTACTGGCAGAATGTAAAGTTACTAAGATGCTGCTTATTTGTTAGGGAAGCTGCAGTTCATGACTCTTTCCGTGCTTCTTTCATCTGCACTGACGTCGGAGCTGGATCAGTCCACACCATGACTAGGCAGATGTCTTTGGTACTGGACAAATGGGCAGCGCCTGTGTAGCAGAATCTGGCCAGTTTCCCTCTCCCTCAATCCCTACCATGACATGGATTGGAGCACACCTACAGAATCAGTAGCCTCTGAAACCGTCAAAATGAGTCATCACTTTTCCAAGGAGAATTCTGACAGACCATGAGTTCCATGAGCTTAGCTTTTGTATCTATTCACTTTACTTGGCCTAAAACTTGACGTGAAATTACTCTCAGTAAATGCTTGCTGAATGAGTGAATGGCTAGTTGTGGGTACCTTTAAAAAAAATCGTAACCTTGAGACACTGTAGGGGACTTTAAAATGCTTATGGAGCATCTGTCTGTCTTATCTGTACCCCATGCATGTATTTCACATACTTTATTTTACTTTATGCTACATGTTTTGCTCCTTCAACCAGGAATATCTTTCCTTTAGTCTTTCACGTGCCTGATTCCCCCTTCACACTCTGATAATCACACAGACGGAAACTCTAAGCTGTAAAGTCATGCCGCTCTCCAAATCAGCACTGCCAAGACAACATTTTGTGTTGATGTTCCAATATAGTAGTCACCACCTATACCAATAGCACTTATATTTTAATTAACTTAAACTTAAATAGCAGCTTGTATCTAGTAGATATTATATTGGACAGTACAGTTCCAAACTCTTACCCATTTCTAATTCTTATATGGCACTTATGACCTGAAAGTATCTTTTCTTTAAAAATATACGCATGTAGTTTGTTATTTATTGTCTAATTGCTGTGTTAGGTCCAGATTGTTGCAATAACAAACTGCTACAAATTTAGTAGCTTAGAAACAACAAAGTATCTTGTAGTTTGAGAGGTCAGAAATCCAAAATGGGTTTCACATGGCTAAACCCAAGGAATTAGCCTTTCATCTGGAAAGATTAGTGGAGAATTCATTTCCTTACGTTTCCCAGTCACTAGAGACTGCATACTTATTCTTTGACTTATGGTTCTATTTCAACTTTAAAGACTTAGAACTCCCAGTCTGTCCATCTCACACAACCCCTCTGTGGTTCTATCTTCCAATTTCCTCTCCCACTTTGATACAGTTGATTTGATTTCCTGTTGCTCTTGTGACAAGTTACTACACATTCACTGGCTTATGAACAACTTAAATTTATTAGTAATCCTTCTGGAGGTCAGACGTTTGAAACAGATTTCTCTGGGCTAAAACTAAGATGTTCACAGAGTCGCAGCCCCTTGGGAGACTTTAGAGGATAATACACGTTTTTGCCTTTTCCAGGTATTAGAAGCCACTTACATTTTCTGAGCCATGAACCCTTCATATTCAAAAGCAGGAGTACACTGTTGTCATCTTTTTTACTCTAACGTCTCTTTAATTCCCACTTCCTGACTGCATCTCTTCAACCTCTTTTTTCTTATTATTGCAGTGGCTCTGTCAGGGAATCCAGGTTAATCTCTTTACTTCAAAGTCTACTTCACAGACAGGTAGCCATAATATTATCTGCAAACTTCATTCTCTTCTGTATACATCACAGGTTAAAGAACTGAAGATGTGGGCATGAGTTTGCCTTTCATAGCCCAGGGTAGAATTCAAATTCTATGTGCTAGTGGTGCTCATTACTAGAAACCATAACCAAGCCATAAATTGTGTCTGTCACAATGCATACAATAAATAAGTATTTGTTGGATAAATGAATTTTAATGTTCTTTGTTAGGGAAACAATGACTATGTATACTTAGGCTTACAGGATATAAAAACAGCAAACCAACATACTAAATTCTTCTTTTACATGCATTTCCTTTCATGAAGCTTTTTCAAAACTTGAAGTCTTAAATGTGTTCAATTTTATAATGTATATTAATAATCTTGCACTCATAAATTAATTCAAAGGAGTAGTTTTATCCTGCTCTGTTGGAGCTACTGCTATAAGACATAGGCTTATATAAGCAAATGTTATCACAAATTGTTGCTTCAATATAAAAGGATTATTTTGCATATCTGAAAAACACTTGTATCTCTCAAGTATGATTTTGTGCTGAATATTTATTTAAGAATAAATTCCATGAAGTTCATAATGTAAAATTACATCATCTTCTAGGTTTTTTCCTTTTTTTCCTTTTTTTACATTATCTTCTGAAAAGTGTAAAATTTGTAACAAAATCTGGCATTAATACATACTGAGGAATGTAATAAACACATGGTCTATATAACTACTCTAATAATTTGCAGTGAAATAGTGGAAATATGACTGAAGATTAGTTGCTATGGAAGCTAAAAATAATATCTAGTAACAAACAAGATTTAACTTTGGCAATTAATAATATGAATATGTAATAGTGCTAATTGCCCGTCTGCATTTTTATGCATCCCTACAATGGACAGTACTCAGGCTACTAGAGCAAGTATTCAAACACTCTGTACAGTTTAACAAAGCTGCTTTTAACTGTGAGAGATAATTTACAAGAAACATTTTACATGAACTTTTGTGAGATATATTAAGTTCAAAACACCACCAGGGCTAAAACTATTAAATAATTTTAAAAGTGAAAATTGTACAAATCCATATTTTTAAATATTTCTCCAAGTGTAATAAAGATTGCACAAGTATACAGTTGGAAGTTTAACTCAAAGCAAAAGCAAAAACAGAGCATTAATATAAATGAATCTAAACCAGTCATTAACAGGATGTGCTAAAAACATCTAAATAAAGACATCTTCAACAATAATCACAACGATATAATTCTCCTGTCCCCTAGAGGAGGTGATAATTTGCACGACTTTGCAAACTTGCCTGGACAGAGGAGACTATGTGGAACCCTAATTCACACTACTGTCTACTTCAGTGTTTTTCACACATACCAGTAAAAGGGAGACTGGAATATAATGTACTTTGGATGAGAGAAAGAAAGCGTGGGTTAACTTTTCAGTAGAACTAAACGTTTTGTGGTATTCTTGTTTGAAATAAAACTTTGCCAGGGCTTTGGTCAAAATGCTCTATTTCCTCTGGTATGTCCTGGTTTGAAGAAACAACTTAATATTTTTACCATCAATGAAATCACTGGAATAATAAACTATTTTAAATCTCATATTTGTCGTATATATATTTTGTCCTGGACCTAAACAGGGAAACAGTATTTTTGTAGTCATTAAATTTTAAACACTTCCTCTGTGTGTGTGTGTGTCTCTCTCCCTCCCTCTCTCTCTCTCCTCCTCTCTTTCTTTGTCCTCCCCTCTCCCCCACCCCTCCTCCTCCTCCCTTTTCTCCTATAAATTTAGTGAAGGTAGAAACTCCTTCTCTATACCCTGGTGCTCCTGCATAGCCTAGCACAATACCTGAAACGCTGTACATTTCCAATAGATATTTGCAGAATTTGAATTGTAAAGTCAAGGTTTTTAGGTAAGCTATTAATTAGTAGATGAATCACTGAGAATCACCAACAGTAATATCTGAAATAAATATTTTGACTGACTGCATAGTAATAATTTTATTGAGTAACTTAAAGAAATTTATGCATTTTTATGTGTCATTGTCACATGCAGATTAAATATCAGTCAAAAATTTTATGCAATGTTTATCAAATCCACTGGTCACAGTCCTTTACCTTTGCACAATGCCTTACTAGCTCTACAGACATTTCCAACACTAAAATGTACTATCACAGTGCAAATACCAAGAGATCACACTCATAATTTAATCACTATCTAAATATACTTATGATGGGAAATACTATAAAGCTAGAAGAAATTAGCTGAGTCGAATTTTAGACAAATATGTTACCTAAATGACATTATACAAACAGCTTTAGAAAATCAATGCATTGGATTATATATGAGATCTAATTTTTGGAAATTTTACATTAGTTTACTGGCAACTATTTCTCTAAAGGACATCAAGAAATTCCACATAGCTGGACCCAGTCCCTTCTATGCATCATCATTTGTTGGATCTTGGGAATACAGGAGTAATTAATCTCGTCAAGAACCCTCCTGATGGCTTCTACCACATTGCATTTTTCTGCCTGCATTCTCTCTGAAATATTTACTCACTTCCTAACATCTCTAGCTAGCTTTCGCCTCCCCTGAACTGACTCAAAACATCTCTAAAAAAGGTTAACATCTTTTTGTTCAATGCTTGTGTCAGTACTTTTTGCATTACTATCACAAAATACCTGAGGCAGGCAAGCTTTTTGAAGAAAAAAGGTTTGTTCACCTCACACTTTTGAAGGTTGAAAGTCCCAACAGCATGGTGCAGACCCATGGCAGATAACAACAGCAGGGTCACAGTGCAAATGAGAAATTACATCTTAAGATGTGAACACAGAGAAAGTATCTGGAATCAGGTTCAGTCTTATAACTCACTCTTGTAAAAACTATCTCAATTCTCTCCCAAGGTAGTGCCTTCAGTGCGCTAAGAACCTCCTAGTGGACCCTGTCTCTTCAAGGTCCTTATCTAGATCATAAGTGCACTTATACAGCCTACTCCATAGCCACTTTCCAAAATCAGGGACTTCAGAGTACTGTGTTCTGCTTCTGAATTTATTAACAATATATAGATCAAGTGCACTGAAATACTTTGCTTGGTGAACAAAAATCAGAAAAATATTTGCTACCAACAAACTGAATGGTGCTAATAGGCAGCAGTCACAAAAATTGGTAAAACATTTCTTCAGGTGGTTTAATTTTTCACTCATTTGTAACTACCTTCATGAAAGCGTGAACAGATATGTTAATAAAAAATATCATTATGGCAGGAAGAAAAATGCTTTCTTAGCAAGCTAACAGTCTTATTAGAGATCTTTCTACTGGAAATATTTGGTTCAGATGTCTGATCTTTGTTTAAGCTAGTGTGCATGCATGTTCTTAGTTATATACCCATCAATTCTCCTTGCAGAAATCGATAGCTAGTCCTATCTTTCATATTGAAACCACTTCTAACTTTTCTACTTTCAATGTCTAACATAGCATCTAGAATTCAGGGGTCAGGAAGCACTCAATAAGTATCTAGCCAGTGATTATTACATTCATTGTATAATAAGTGGACGATATAAAACTAAGGTAGGAAATCTAACAATTAACGGTATCTTGATGATCACTGGAACAAGCATATTTTTTCTTTCCAAAAGTCGTTTTTGTCTCTTGCCCTGTCATACAGCCTATGGTTGCATTTGTTTCCATTATTATGCTGATTCCAGCTTACAAGGTCACTGATTTCACTACAAGTAAATTTTTTAGCTGTGTAAATTAAAAATTGAGTGACCATTTCAAAAAATTGAAAGAGAATATGTATATTGAGTAGATATACTTTGCAATCTACTTTCATACAGTCTAATAGTATTATCTACTGAGGCAGAAAATTCTGAATATAAAGGTCAACAGACTAGAGAGCACTGGCCATCACAGAAAACCTTCTTGGCCAGGGAGAAAGTGCAACTCTTTTTTTTTTTTTTTTCCGTTGTGATTTGGTAATATTTAGCCTTTTACAAAGTAAGTTAAAGACTGATAGAAAGGCAAATCTGACTTAGGAAAAGAGATAGTACATTGCCTATTTGGGAAAAGAAACATTAAGTGTCAGGATGCAAGAGTATTTTGAGTAGCTATTTAAATAACATTCTCATTAAAAAGAAATTACTGATAATTTTTACATGTTATTAGAACAAACAGTGCAATAGGGTAAAATATTTAGCACTGGAAAGACTCCCACTATACATAATATTATGCAGTTGATGCATTAAAATAATTGATGAAATAAAAATAATTGATGTATGAATTTTCACAACTTCCCACTCCTACTCCTTCCCGGAAACTACATCTAAAGACATAAT
The DNA here is from genome assembly GCA_004363535.1 of Dasyprocta punctata. Taxonomy (NCBI): domain Eukaryota; kingdom Metazoa; phylum Chordata; class Mammalia; order Rodentia; family Dasyproctidae; genus Dasyprocta; species Dasyprocta punctata. The sequence continues at coordinate 23 of RJWM01018112.1, read as the reverse complement.
TAGAGACTTCCTCCAAGATGGCC